>VZTV01096677.1:0-11611 GCA_013400875.1 Anhinga rufa | reverse complement strand
TTTTTAAATTATTTTTTTTTAAAAGAAGGCGTGTTGGGTGCATCACAGACAGGGTTGATTCTGCTTGCGACACAGTGATAGATCAAGTGACTACAGACAGCACAGCTGTTTGGAAGTCCTTGTACTGGGAAAGGTTTGTGCAACACTGGGCTGGTTAAAGTTCACAAAACTGGAGAGCAGCCGAAGTGAATGGTGAAAACTTGGCAGGGGGTTGGTGGTGGTGAAGGCCAGCAAAAGGAGTCTTCTGCGGGTTTGCACAGCAGGGCAGCCTCCTGGCATTCACTGTGTCCCCGTGCCATTGCTGACCCGAGAGCCACCGCTGTGCTCTTGGTCCATCTTGGGATGGGGCGTAAGCTCACCCATTTGGCTTCCAAGTCAGTGGTGGGCTGGAGCAGGCACTGAGTGAGTACACAAAGTCTCTCCAGTGCCAAGCAGCAGCTTCTTAGGACACGTTACAACAAGTGCAATGGTTTAATGGGAAGGAAAAGGCTGTGTCACGTTTGATGAGGTTGAAGGTTTTGAATCTCTGTTGCAGATAAACAGACTTTTCTCCACCCCATGCATCAGGACTTGCACTATTTCCCCTTCCGGCCTGCGGACCGCATCGTGTGCTCCTGGACTGCCATGGAGAGGGCTGATGAGGAGAATGGCTGCCTGGTTGTGCAGCCAGGGACACACAAGGAGCCCCTGAAGCCTCACGACTATCCAAAGTGGGAGGTAGAGCAGCAAGGGGGGCTTGGGAAGGGCACGCATGAGGGGACCACATTGTGGCTGGGCAGAGCTCACCGTGGAGGGGTGATGCTTGTAGGAAAGCAGATCAGTAGCTGTCCCTGCTGTCCCTCGCACTGAGAATCAGCACTTGCTCTAATTTTAGCCAAGTGATTTCAACTCAGCCTTTTTTCCTAGGGTAAAGCCAACAAACTTTTCCATGGGCTGCTTGATGAGAATGAGAAGAGTCCCAGGGTTCACCTTGTCATGGAGAAGGGAGACACGGTGTTCTTCCATCCCCTGCTCATTCATGGCTCTGGGATAAACAAGACACCAGGCTTCCGAAAGGTAGGAAACCATCTCTTGATATAGCTTTTGATATTTTTGATTTTTTAAAACTGATCAAAATATTTCCCAACCTTCCAAGCTCATGAATAGGTGGGTGAACTTTTTCATGAGTTTTTAGCTTCCTAATATATTTTTATACTCTATTTTTTATTTTTAAATGTCTCTGTCTTTTGGGTGAAGAGCCTGCTGTGGGGCTGCTTGAGAAAAACAGAGCCAGAGCAGAAATTAGATGTTGAATCTACGTTTGAAGCCTGGCTGGCTGTACTTGCTTTGCAATTGTTCCCTTTCAGCTGCCCCAAATATCAGGAGCTTCTATAACTTTTTTCCCCCTGCCTTTGTGGTATCTCATCTCTGGATAGCAGGACCCTCCATCATCCAATAAATAATATCTATTTATATGATAAGATGACCCATTTTTCTAGTAAAGATTTGATTACCTATTATCTGTTTGTTTTGCATCATGATTCTTTAACTGAAACAGGCAAAAGTGCCCTCCTTGGAGGCCTGATCCTTTCTCAGAAGCGGATGCATCCAGGCACATAAGGGAACTGTAGCCTCTAGTGCAGCCACTAGTAGCAACGCAGATATTTCCCCTCATGGCTCTGTAATACAGGCTGCTCTGTTTTTATTTTGTTTTGCCTGCGTCGACTACTGTATGGCCCGTTCTTTCAGCCCCGGTAGCAGTTTAGTGGTGTGGAATTCCTTCCTTCTGCAGTCCTGAAAGCAGATACTGACAGTCTCCTCTGCTGGCTCCTTCCTGGCTAGTGGAGCGATAGTCCTGTTTAGTACCCTGCAGAAACACCTTTGAGGTCTGGCATGATCTCGCTTGCAGCTAGCATAGCTTGTGTAATGAGAGAACAGCTTTTTGTGGTGGGGCATTTCTATTTATTTTCTCTTGACTCTGCTTAAGCAAGAACCAATTACAAAATAAGTGGGTTGATGCGACTGTCTGGGTGCAGAAAGTAAGAGCCCTTACTGAACACACAGGTCTGCTCCAACCCTGACTTTCCGTATTCCCACTCTAGTTGCTGTTATTCTGAGATCAAGCGGTACAGTTCATGCTGGGGGAGCGTTTGGTAGAGGAGGGAAGGAAGAAGAGCACATCAGCAAGCAAGACTACTTCTCTAGCAAGAGTATTTCTCCAAGGGGACACTCTCAGGAGAGCAGGAGTGCTAGGAAAGGAGGATGGAATTTGCTGACATGAGCTGTAAGGAAGGGGTGGCGTGTCCACAACCTGGGATGCATGAGATTTTTTTTCCACCAGTCATTCGTAATCGATGTGGTAGTGAGTGATGCCCGATTTCCTCATGCAGAGTATAAGCTGTCACTTTGCCAGCTCGGAGTGCTACTACATTGATGTCAAGAACACGACCCAAGAGCACCTGGAGAAAGAATTGATAGAAATGGTTCGCAAGAAATACAACATGACTTCCGTGGAACTCAGGGTAAGGCTTGGCTGTATGCCCTTTGTTACAATCCAGGTCAGTTCCCTTTCCTAAGTCTCCCTCGTGTGACAGACTTGTGCTTTTTGCTGTGCCCAGTTTGGCAGATCAAGCTGTGCCAAGCAGAGGTGCTTGGCAGAACAAAAGACCTGATGTTCAGAGGATGACCAGCAGTCCTTTTTGGCGCCTTTTTGCTCATAAGGCTGTTTCTTGCTATGCTGGAGAAGTGGCCTTGCTCTCTGGGCAGCCTTTTCACATCCCTTGAGCTTCAGAAATTCCTGCTCCAGCTCTGCTTGTCAAAATGGGTATTGTGAGTGTGTCTGGATGTCCTCCACTGCCAGCTGAGTTGGTGGAGATTAGATCAGCACTTTGTTATGCGACTGCGACTGATGGAGGAGCTGCAGACTCTGCTGTTGTGATGGCTCAGCTCGGAGGCTGATCACACCATTCGAGGGGGTCTAGACTTCGCCCCGCTGGGGAGGGCTAACGTGGCAAGGCAGGAATAGGGAGAAGCCTATGCAAGCTTCGTCCTTCATTGCACCTCCCAGTTCACAGCTTGCTGTGGGGAGTGTGTCTGAACCAGAGCTCTTTGCAGGTATATTTGGACTGGACAATGTAAATAGGAAGGTGTGGTTATCTCTTGCTCTGAATTCATAAATATAAGAAGGTGCAATAAATTCAGTGCTCGTCCACAGTTCGTATGTCCACAGTTCTTAAAATTTCCTCTCCTAATGGCAGGTGGATTTTTCCTTTTAAAACAAGTAGCCACATCTGACTGCAAGAGTAGACTGAATTATTTTTTTTTTGTTAAATATAACCCCATATCAATTGTTTTGACTTGAGGCTACAGCAGGTATGTCAGCAGTGATATACAGAATCACAGAACGGTACGGGTTACAAGGGACCTCCAGAGATCATCCAGCCCCCCTGCGTGAGCAGCACCCCCAGAGCAGGGGGCACAGGACCGCGTCCAGGCGGGGTGTGAATGGCTCCAGGGAAGGAGACTCCACAGCCTCTCTGGGCAGCCTGGGCCGCTGCTCTGGCACCTGCACAGCAAAGGGGTTTTGCCTCAGATTTCAGTGGAACTTCCCATGTTCCAGCTTGTGCCCGTTGCCCCTTGTCCTGTCGTCGGGCACCGCTGAGAAGAGTCCAGTCCCACCCTCCTGACACCCACCTCTCAGATANCAGAGCCGCTTCCCAGCAGGTCAGCCCCAACCTGTACTGGTACCGGGGGCTGTTCCTCCCCAGGGGCAGCACCTTGCCCTTGCTCCTGTTGATTCCCATGAGGTTCCCCTCAGCCCAGCTCTCCAGCCTGTCCAGGTCTCGCTGGATGGCAGCACAGACACTCCTCCCAGCTTGGTGTCATCAGCAAACTTGCGGAGGATGCACTCTGTCCCTTTGTCCAGGTCACTGATGGATATATTGAATAGGACTGGCCCCAGTACAGACCCCTGGGGGACTCCACTAGTCACTGGCCTCCAGCCAGACTCTGCCCCATTGATGACAACTCTCTGAGTTCTGTTGTTGAGCCAGTTCTCAATCCACCTCACTGTCCACTCATCCAACCCACACTTCCTTTAGCTTGGCTGTGAGGATACATCTGCCTCAAAAAAAAAAATATGGAGGTAATGGAATCTTGCTGAATAACTGAAACCATTGTGTAAAATAGAAAGCAAATCTAAATTCTTCAGAGGTCCAGCCACTGAAAAAAAAATAAACCTTGTTACTGGGTTGGAAATTATCTGAATTTCTTAATCTGCAGCAGTTCCCAAACATGTGCACAGCCAGTATCAAGGCAGTGAAGTCTAGATGTGATAGGCAGCGATTCTCTTTTAAAATGTACATATTTTACAGATATTGTAATATCAAGGGCATTCTGGAGGAGAGGACTTTCTTCTTCACCTTTGGGGGTTTTGTTCTGTTTTGTTTCTTCCCCACAGTGTGCCTGGGTATGGTGGGGTGACCGGCTGTGTTTCGAAGCCTGGTCTTACATGCTGCCTGTAAAGTTACCGCTTGCTTGACTTTTGATTCCTGCAGTTATTTAAGTACACAGTGAAATCCGAAGCGATGCATAGTGAGGCTCTCTCTTTCTCATGAGTGGAAATGAGGTTGTGCCCATACAAGCCTCAGATGAGTCTGTGTGTTTTTGTGTGGCTTTAACCATTTTTTAACCGGAGTTGGAGCTTTCTCCCAGAGGAGTGCCCAGCTCTTATATTTCACCTTCACAATGACAAGAACCAAGTAATTCTCACACAGGGAAACTGAGGTGAGAGCTTGCCCAAGACTTACCATGTTTGCATGAAGCAAAGAGCAGTGGTCTTCTCTGCTTTACAGTCTGCAGCAGTGCCTGCCCAGCACCTGATTGCTGGCTAAGGGCTTGCATTCGCATCCCTTATTTCCTGCTGGTTTCAGCTGCACAAGGAATATCACCTGTTCAGAGGCAGCAGTGTGCAAGGTGTAGTCAGTTGCTGAGCTTTTTTGATCACCCAGAGGCGCACAAGGGAGGCACTGTGTGCACTGTGTTCTCTGTGCTGCTCGTGTTTCCTCTTCTGCCACCTTCCAGAATTGAACCATGGGCATCCTGCAGTCCATGACACACCTGCAAGCAACCTGCCTCCTGAGGGTGGAGGCTGCGCCTCTTTCTTAGTCAGGGCTGCATTTTAGTTCTCAACATTTACAAGAAGCAGTGGGTTGGACAAGATGATCTCCGGAGGTCCCTTCCAACCCCTGCCATTCTGCGAGTCTGTGATTCTGTGACTTGAAAGGATATTCAGTAAGTGTTTTGTATGTTTTTAGGGACAGGTAGCTAAGCTGAGAATGCTGTGTCTGTTTCCATCTCTGTGAAGTGGAATCCTGGTCACTGTTTTTGCTTAAGGATTTTCCTTTTTCTCATTTTTGTTTTGAAGGATATTTGGAACTTCCGAGCACGGCTTGTGCAAGGGGAAAGAATTAACCTGTAGAACAACCTCTGAAGAGCAGGATGGAAAACACATGCCTGAGAATGAGCTTCTCTGATCGGACCCTGCAGACTGCCTCGCCAGGCAGAAATTATCTGTGCTTTGTTGACCTGTGTGTTGGTAACTTAGCCAAATGCTGCATCGCAAAATCATTTTATCCTAATACAAAATAATTGCACTGAGGTTGAACAGCTGATGTACGTCAAAGAAAACCTAACCTAGAAAGCCAGAGATTTGCTGTGGCTATCTTAGACAATCAAGGAATTAAGGTCTTGAAAGAACACCTTGATTTTCTTGATGTTTTTATCCTTGTTTTTTTAAAAGTTTCTCATATGACATACCTTTGGAATTATGCTACCATTCTGCGAGATTTTATGCAAGAATTTATGCAAAGGTATGTTTTTAATATTTCCAACTACCTTTTCTATGCAAAAGAAATAATCAGAGTTTCACGCAAGCCCTCAGTATGAGCTCACATGGGAGGTCATTAGTACAGCTGATGAAGATGGGGGTATTGGTACCAGCAGAATCAACGGTGTAAGGAACTGGACAAAGGGGAAGCAGCAACCACTCACATAAAAAAACCCGGGACTTACGGGCTGGAACATGATCGCTAGCAGAGTTCCTCAGACATGACCTGGTGTGGCATCATATCTTACTGAGCAGCGCTGGCACAAGTAAAATATGTGGCTGCAGGGCTGGGAGCCGCTGGGCCAGCAAACCAGCCTCCCGTTGGCCTTGCACAACCAGTCCAAGGCTGTGTGAAATGAGGGGGAGTCCTTTGAGTCTGGGAAAAGGTGCCTTTTGGTGCTGCCAGGTCGGGGAGGCGGTTGGATGCTCCTTAGAACGCACTTGTGGCAGGGTGGAGCAACATGCACTGAAATGATCCTCTCGCCTTTCACAATGTTTTTCCTTGCTTTCTGAAAGATTCTTTTGATTTCAGAATCTATTTTTTGAAATACAGATTAAATCAGAGCAAAACTGTGTTCAAGGGCTGTGTTGTTTTATTTCTGCCACTCAGAAATTCTGGCAGTGGGTGCATCATTGAATACCCCAGTGCAAAACGGCTCTTTTCCACACAGCCCTTCCACCTGAAAAAGGTGCCAAAACACCACCAAAGGCTGCATTGATGGGCTCTTGTGGCTCCTTCTGCTCTGTTATCTCGCAGCTCGGAAGGTCACTCAGGCGAGACAGGAGATCAGGTACAGTCCTATTCTCAACCCACAAGGCTCAACGGAGGACTGCCTAGACAAGCGGCTGTAAGTCGAAGCTGTTGCAGTCCTTTCATACATGACAACGTATTGCAGAGGAGGGTTTTGTGCTTCTTCCTCCTCCTGCAGCATCTATGGGTTTTCTTTTTTGTTTGTATGCTTTTTAAATGAGGCAAGGTTTGAGCTCAGTTACTGCATTGGTCGAAACCCTTGGTGATGTGGTGAGGCATCTGGGCTGTGGTTCCCACCTGGAGACAGACATATCCCCTTGGTAGCCTCTGGTTTGACTGCAGCAGCAAGAAGTCTGACGAGGGGGAGACTTTAGGACAGACCCCCAGCCCTGTTCCGTGGGTGATTTTGGCTATCCTGGTTCCTGCATCTCTTCCCATGCCCCCTATATAGCCCTGGCACTGATCCCACTCCTGGGGAGATGTGCCATTATGCCTCTCCATACTTGGACCTTCTTAGCCTCGTCTTTGCTTGCTGTGTGGGCCCAAGTGAAAGAGTTGGAGGCTCCTCTGTTGACTTTGCTGAGCTCTGGCTCACAGCCTAGCTGGTGCTCTCCTTGGGGTTTTTGTGAGGACTTAACAGTATCCCATCTGGTTCATGACACAGGATTCGTGGAGAGACTTCACTGTCTGGCATTACTGGTGTAGCTGAGTTGACTGCAGAGGGAGGTGTGACCACAGAGAAGAGCTATAGGTGTCCATCAGATTACCAGAGTTTCCAGACTCTGAATTTCTCTTACTACAGCTGGGAGAGATAAGGAAAGGAAGAACTTTGGCTTTGTTTTTAAAAATGTTCGCATCTCTGTCTATAGATTTAGGCTTAAATTTCCTCTTTCAGAAGAACAAACCCATCAAAGGCCTCGCAGATCATCTAAACTCAGCAGTTTTCCCACCTGATGAGAGCCTCATGTCCTCACTCCTTCCTACAACAATGGGTCAAGGATACTTCAGAGCCTGGGGAGGACTAAGCTCAGGCAAGCTCCCCTTGACTGTGTGCAAGGCCAGCTCAGCTGCATCCTTGCAATGCCAAGGAGCCTGATCCTTGCCCCCTGAAATGACCCTGGGCAAAGCCAGGCCCAGCAGGGCTTCTTGGCTCCTTCTCACCGAAGCTACACGCTCATGGGTGCAGGACCCTATCCCTGGAGAGTAAGGATCTACAAGCACTTCCTCAGAGGATATTTGAGCAAGGGCTGGAGTCCAAAGGATGCTTCACCAGTTCACGTAAGTGTGACCTCCTGTGTGAGCGATCTGCCTGGTAAGTGCTTTCTTGTTCCTGTTCCCAGCAGAGATTCTGCAGGCACAGGTTTCCAAAGCACATGCCCCACCAGTGGAAATTCAGCACCGGAAATTCAACTCAGTCTCCAAAACTGGGCTTTCTGGAGAAAAAACAAAACCACAACAACCATATATTTCTTAGGGTTTGGTTTCTTGGTAGTACAGTGCAGCTGATTTGAGCATGTCAGGCAGGTGACTGCAGAGGGAGCTGTGGCCACAGGAGAGCTGCAAGGTCTTATCAGCCTTCAGGTCCAAACTCCTCCTCCTCCTTTGAATTGCCACCGCGGCAGCAGGAAGGGGAGGAGGAGAGGAAAAGCAATAATTAGCCAAGTCACCTGCTGCCCCAAGTTTATATTTTTCCAGGAGAAAACCTGACCAGCAGCCCCATGAAGAACAAGTGCGGGAACCCGAGTGCTGTTCCCAAACACACTGCCCACTGTCAATGATTTTTGCAATCCCAAAGTATCAAGCTATTGCCATCGGAAAGGGGGTTTTTATATTTTTTATTTTTTTTTTGTTAACCTGTGAAAAGCTCATATGAAAAAAAGAAGAGCCCCGCCAAAAAAGGACCAAGTTCAGCCTGTTGCCCACCTCCTTTGGAGTCAGAGGAGATGGAAGGAAAGCTGATCCCCATTTGTAATGAGGACATGCTGCATTCCACCCACTCCTGGTCCTGCAAGAGATGTTCCTCCACCTTCCCTCCCACAGCAAATGCCTCGACCTGCAGGCTGTGAAGCTGGCCCAGGGAGAGGGGAAAGATGAAGGGATGGCAAATTCCAGCAGGACAAACCCCACCTTTCAGCAGCGTCTGCTTAACAGCATAGAGCTTGAGGGAAAAGCGAGGATGAACTGACTGTCACACCGATGGCACAAGCTGGTCCCAACCGTGACATGGTGGGGCTGAAGTCCACTTTGCAGGAGTGGTGAGGCTCTACGGCACAGTGGCAATAGATGTCACAAGTTGTCTTCTGAACTGTGCTGCAGGTCTGCTATGGATCCATAGTCAATCTTGACATTTACCTCCTCTCAAATATCACTCACGGAGTTAATGTAGGCAGATCAGAGTACTAAGTGCACTGCTAAGAACAGTGTACATCGAATACATAATTTTTAATCATGTTCCAACTTGAGAGGAATACAAAGCCTTTGCAACCTCTGCAGCTCCCCATTTTTAAGCTGGTTTCACTTTTCCCTCTCTCCCTACTCCAGGGTTTCCCCTCCAGGCTTTTTCTTTCCCAGCAGGGCACTCTCAGAGGACAGAGCCATCATGCTGTTTAACTTAGCAAACCACTTGTGCCAGCTCAGATGTGGTGTGTGACTGAGCGCTCCAGGCGCCGGGTTCTGCACGCTTGTTGGCTATGTCCTCGCAGCCATCACGGCAGCCGGCAGCTGCGAATGAGCAGAGTACAGGAAAGGGAGCACGTAGAAGCATGCTTGAACTTTCCCCATCTACTTCCCAGCCTCTAGCAACAAGCCCTCCTGTTCCCAAACCTTCCTGGTCCTTCACTCCTGCCCTTCACCCAGCCCGGGCGGTGAGACCCACAACTTCTCGAGAGGCTCCTGGGCATGCACAGGCACCAGCACATACACAGGGGAGGTGAAGAAGAGCAAATGGCACCCGGGGACTGTCATCCCGATGCTGCATGTGCTGTGGTTGAGCTCAGCCCTGAGCGCTGTGCAGACCTGAGAAGTGCCGAGCAGCAAGCTGGGCTCTTGATGATGTCTCCTCACCATCAAAGTCATCATGGAAAAGCCAAACCCAGACACTCGGCTGGACGCTGTCCTACAGCACTTATACCCACGGCTGGGTGCAGCCCCTGTTCCTGTATCTGCTCTGGGACTGGGGTGGAAAGGGAGGAGGGCAGTGAGTGGAAGGTAGCGGTGGTCTCCATGTTGGCCATGTTGTGACCTGGAGAGCGCAAGGCATGGTCTTCTTCCACAGCCTGAAATGGGGCATAGAGGATCCCAGAGATGTTTCTTGGATGCTTGATGTAAGAAAGCAAAGAGTGCTGCACTCGGTATCCCCAGCCTCCTCTCTCACCAACTGAAAGGCGTTAATGGAGAAAAAGCCACGTTCACAATTGCCTTTGCAAACCTTTGGTCTGACACCTGTGAATTCATCTCTCGCACTGAACTGAGTTGGGAGGAAAAGCAGCATTTGCATTGGTGACTTGCCTCAAACTGCAAGCACTCAAGGAAGATTACTTGCTGCATTATTTGAGAGTTTGACTTTCCCAGATTGATGTCTGTCATTTTCTTGGATGGCTGGGGTCAGGAGGTCGTATGGAGAAGTCTGGATTTCCGGGCTCCTTTGCAGGTTTGTCTTGAAGAAGTTTCTCCTGAAGAGTGCAGGAACCAGGAGGAGAGAGATGGAGTTGGAAAACTGAAAATGGCTTAGAACAACGGCCTTTTTTTTTTTTTCTAATTTGACAGTGTTCCCCAGCATCCTGCAAACAGTAAATGAAGTTATTTGAATCTTGAAACACTGCGACAGTCTCTCCAAAAGCGTTTGCTTGCTTCTGAGTGTACCCAGGTATTCTACTGCCTGCGCAGTTGGCCAGCGTGTCTGTGAATACATTATTCCCAAAAGGGTGTGTGTGAGGGGAAGGGAAAGGTTTGAATACTCCATTTCCCACCAAAATGAGCAGCTGGAGGTAGCAGCTCCTTCCCAGCCTGGCTGCTTCTTGTTTTCAGTTGTCCAAGCAACCCACGTCTGTCCTTTGAGTGTTGCAAGGTGGCAAGAGCAAAACCACTGAGAGGAAGAGGCGCTGCAAAGCCCAGGAGGAATGTGTTCAAACGGGGTCCGGCGCTTGGTGGACTTGTCTGCTGTCCCCCCGTTGTGGGAGGTGGAGGTGTGCTGAGGAGGGCACCGCAGCTGGGTTCAACCAGTGCCTGTGTCTCCGTCAGCTCTGTGATGCCTGAAGGGGAAAGACCCTCCTGGAGATCCCACCCTGCTCTCACTGACTGCTTGCACCCTGCATGTGCCTCTTCTATCCTTGCTCTCCCCCGAGCTTTCCCCTTCTTACATCTCCCTCCACAGCTGCTCCTATCACCCCCTTTGCGTTCCTCTGACTCACCACTATGGGTTGCCTTTGCACGCCCGGGCTGTGTCTGTGCTTGCACCTCGTGTGACTTCACCAAGTAAGGTTTAAGCTTTCTCTGGGTGAAGCTTCAATACCACGCTGTTGTGAGGCTTTGTTAGCAAGGGGGGATAACTGTCCTGTGGGTGAGCCTGTGCTCTCTCTGCCTAGCAGAACGCAGTCGTGTTTGTTTAAACTCATTAAAATGAATTGGAGGTTTCCTTTCTGCATGCTTTCCCTGTGAGACATTAAGAGGGGTGTAATTTCTCTGCAGTAATGTTTTCATACTCTATTGTGCCTGAGTGTATATTCCTTAACTGATACTCCAGATAACTGCTCCTGCTCCAGCAGCAGCTTGTGCTGCTGCTCACCCAAGGATGTTTCAGTAAATTGAATCTTCATTCGTACAAAAATAAAAAATCAAGCATTGATTTTCAATTCCTACTTAATTTTAATTATTTCCTTCCAAGTGCTGTCAGTGTCTGCGGTGGGAAGGGTTTCTCACTGATTCTCCCCCGGATGCTGGCTGGAGCTGCTTACCTCTCCCCATCAGCTGCCGATCCCCAGCACGGCACCATCCTC
>VZTV01096673.1:0-16703 GCA_013400875.1 Anhinga rufa | reverse complement strand
TGCTCCAGTGCCTCAATGTCCTTTGGCATGGTCTTTGACACACTCTCCCATAGTCTTCTTTTCATCGAATGGTGTGATATAGAATGGATATGTGGGTGATAAAATGGGTGGAAAATTGGCTGGACAGGCTGGCTGAGCGTTGAAAACTTTGGGGAAAAATCCAGCTGCTGGCCAGTAAAAAATGACATTCATCAGGGATCAATGCTAGGACCAATATTTAGTAGTCTCTTTAATGACCATGATGTTGGGAGGGAGTGCATTTTTAGCAAGTTTACAGATGACACCACAACAGTCAATATGATGGAATGCAGGGCTACTTTACAGGGGAACCTCAGCAGTCCAGAGAAATAGGCTAACGGTACCTCCATGAAGATCAACAAAAACAAATGAAAAATCTGCACCAGGGGAGGGATAAACCCAAGCACTAGTACATGCTGGTGGTGATTGTCTAGGAAGCAGCTTGGTATAAACAGCCCTGGGGGGCCCATTGGATAACAAATTGAGCAGGTCAGCAGTGTGCCCTGGCATTAAGAATGCCAACTGTATCCTGGGTTGTATTAGGAAGAATGTAGCCAGCAGGTCATGAACTTTTATTTAACACTGGTAGGACCACATCTGGAGTACTGTGTCTAGTTCTGGGCTCCTCAGCATAAGGATATTGAAACACAATAGTCCAGCATAGGCTACCAAGCTGGACTGGAGATGGTGACTGGAGCACATGGCATATGAGGAAAGGCTGAAAGGTCTGGGTTTGTTCAGCCTGAAGAATAGAAGCTCAGGGGAGACCTTATTCTGTCAACAATTACCCGATAAAGGATACAGAGAAGAGGGACTCAACCTTTTCTAGGAGGCATGCAATGATAGGGCCTAGTTGGAACATGGGAAAGTCTGTTTAGATACAAGGAAACATTTCTTTACAGTGAGGGTGATCAAATACTGGAAGAGGTTGCCCAGGGAGATTGTGAGATCTTCACCCCTCATGGGTCTGATCAACCTCATCCAACTAGGTCTTCTTTCAACAGGGAGTTGGAGCAGATGGCCTCCAGAGGTCCCTTCCACCCAGAATTATTCTATGATTCTATGAGCCCTCTTGTCTCTTGCTGTTGCTGAATTTGTTAAAACTGTTCAGATCTTTCTTGACAAAGGAACAATTTAATCATGAATCAAGCAATTATGATTTTTTTAATTTGCTCTATCATCTCTTTACAGTAAGTTAAATATAACTTTAATAAAACCTTAATATGCCTTTCCTGAGGCTGTCAATTTGGTGTATTATGGAGAAGACTGTTCAAATTTACTGTTGTCCGCTGTTGTTCCCAGCCTTAGATCTCTATTACACTTATCAGAATATCATAAAAACTTTATTATCCAACAGCTTTTTTACTTTTTTCTTAAGTGAAATTGCATAGCAGAATGTATTATATAAATAATGAAAGTTAAGCGAATTGCTTCCTCTGTTGCAATTTTAATTAGACCTAATCAAAACAAGTCATTTTGCAGGATAAACTGAACAAATGATGGGCAAACAAATTACAGTGATTACTGATAAAATACCTTCATTATTATCAACTACTTCACTTTGATAGTATACCCATGAATATGTAATTGCCTGTTCTAAATTGTTTTAGAGAGTTTATTATTATTTTGTCTAGTGGACATTATTTTGTGCTAGTACTTTGAATGTGGCTGTATTTTCTACCCACAAATAAATACATTAGACTTTTCATTTATATTAATTCATCTATGAAACCCAAGCAGCTTACTAAGTTTTAATCGTGCACTTCAGTATTCTAAAATGGCTATGATTTTATGTGCTCTTGTATTTTAATTAACTAGATTCAGTAGTTACAAGTTCAAATTGTTCTGTTTTCAGATTTTAATTAGGTTTAGAATTTGATTTCCAAAAGTTTTCCATTCATCAACATGACAACTTTTACTCCTTATATATTATCCCTAGGTATGTAAGTAACCATAATGAAATACATTGTCAAATTAGTTCAGAAGTGTGCCTTATCCTTCCCTTCTTAAAAGGTTATAATTTGTGATAAATCACAATCATTTCATCTCCAAAATGAGAAGACTTCTGAATCTGAAAAAATAGATCAAACCAGAAAGATACTTTTTTCCTGGAATCTACTAAGTGCAGTTGTGCTGACAGGTGTATTCAGCTCAAAAACATAATAGAATACTGTGGGCCAAATTCAAACCAGTTCAGAGATCTTAATAAATCTCTTTGAAATTTCATTTGAGAGATGCAACAGAGGGGAAAAAACCCAACAAAATTATCAATATCTCAGAATTAGAACTTCTAAAGTCCTAAATTTGTGTCTGTTTCTGTCAAAGCTAGGTGGTGTAAGAACTTGGAACTCTTAGGCCTGAGAACACATTCCTCTCTGAATTTTGTTTTACTGTGTTGTGTGTGTTTTAATTCATTTAATTCATAGTGTAACAACATAGGGACAAAGAGGAATAACAAAACCAATAACAATGATAAAAAAAATTCCCAGATTTTAACAAAATTTAGCTCTGGATTGATAGCCAGTCTTAAAATACTTATTTTAATGCAAAAAGCACTAAGTGGTTGTAGAGGGTTTGTATTCAGATCTTTTTATTGAATCTGTCTTGCCCAGCAGATCTGTTTTCTTGGTTTAACTTGCATTTTCTATTGTCAAAGAAAAAAACACTCTAAAGATCAGGAGTATTTGGAAAATTTTTGATGTGCTCGTAGAAGAAATTAGTCCATCAAAGAGGGTTGTGCTGGGACATTTCTGAATGATCTGTTAAATCTATACACTGTCTCTCTCTTCTGCAAAGTTCAATTCCTATTCTTGGTGTAGGAAAAAAAATCTGTTTTCAGGCAGTGCAGTGAAAGACCTTTGTATTTTGAGAACTTTTATAAAAGCAGCTTTAATGGGTAACTTATAAAAATAATAATAATAACAATTGGTAAAGTCTTCATTTTAAAAGTGAAAGTTTATAATATTGCTTAAAGTTCTCTAAGCAAGATTGCTTAAAGGACTCTAAAGACAATTCTTATGTATCCAGGATCACCTCACGAGTACTAGAAGTCTTAGAAAAGATCATTACTGTTCAATTAAATCTACAGTTCTATTCAGTCTTCTTCATTCTATTACTGACGACAAATAAGTCAGAAAGTTTGACTCTCAAATAGAGGCAAAGATTATTTTTCAATCCTCCCTGCATAACTCATTGAGAGTTCTAAAATAAAAATGTGAGAGATATCAGATTTCTGCTAGTAGTCTGTAATTGACTAGATACTAATGAGCATGGAATAGTTTCTACACAGTGGCTGAAATGAGATATTGTTTTATTAGAAGTTACAATGAAATACATATTTTGTGCTGCTTCTATTTGTTAAATCACACTACTGTAGAAAATAATTTGTAATAGTTATTTCTTAAGTATAGAGTTTCCTTATGTTTTCCCATATTTCTTCTATATTGAGTAGAATTGTAGTTACTGTATGTTTTCTCTACCAACAGCAGAGAGTGAGGCATCTCTAGACATTCATTTGATAAGATTTCACAAGATGGGAACAGGATCCTTTTCATGACAGGTTGCAGGTGAATCAGCTTGAAGTACTTATCAAACCTGCAGTCAAAGTTAAGTGTTCAGAGCTGGAATGAAACTGAGCATTGAGTCAGGGCGTACTGTAGAATTCAGTGCCAAGTGAATTATCCTTATGACTTTAGCTAATGGAAGATCCTTGTTTGCTGTAGGATACTGTATGCATTCATATTGTATATAGCAGGTAGCTGCTACTTGATCAATAAATACAATATTTGAAGGAGATTTAAAAGTGATCTGCTGCTTAGTTCCTAGATTCCAGAAGCAGTCAACATGGATTCACCAAGGGAAGATCATGCTTGACCAACCTGATAGCCTTCTCTGATGGGGTTACTATCTAGGTTGATGAAGGGAGAGCAGTGATGTTGTTTACCTTGACTTCAGCAAGGCTTTTGACACGGTCTCCCTTAACATCTTCATAGGCAAGCTAAGGAAGTATGAGTTGGATGAGTGGACAGATGAGTCTGGTTGGAGGCCATTGAATAGTGGTGTCCCCCAAGCGCCTCTACTGGGTCCAATCCTGTTCAACATATTCATCAACAACCTGGAAGAAAGGATGGAGTGTATCCTCAGAAACTTTGCTGATGATACTAGGCTTGGAAACTGNGGGAGGTCATCCTGCCCCTCTGCTCTGCCCTGGTGAGGCCTCATTTGGAGTACTGTGTCCAGTTCTGGGCCCCACCCCCATTTAAGAAGGACAGGGAACTGCTCAAGCAAGTCCAGCGGAGAGCTACAAAGATAATCAAAGGGCTGGAGCATTTCCCGTATGAGGAAAGGCTGAGAGACCTGGGTTTGTTCAGCCTGGAGAAGAGAAGACTGAGGGGGGATATTATCAATATTTATAAATACCTGAAGGGCGTGTGTCAGGAGGATGGGACTGGACTCTTCTCAGTGGCGCCCAATGACAGGACAAGGAGCAATGGGCACAAACTGGAACAAAGGAAGTTCCACCTGAACATTAGGAAAAACTTCTTTACAGTAAGGGTAACAGAGCAGTAGAACAAGCTTCCCAGAGAGGTTGCGGAGTCTCCTTCCCTGGAGACATTCAAAACCTGCCTGGATGTGGTCCTGTGCCCCCTGCTCTAGGTGTGCCTGCTCACGCAGGGGGGTTGGACAAGATGATCTCTTGAGGTCCCTTCCAACCCCTACCGTTCTGTGATTCTGTGATTTTGTGATTTATAGCCAGATGAGACTGTTAGAATCTGCTATTCTCATTCTTTTTATAATACAGGTAAAGCAGTAAATATAATCTCTGAAATAAATCATAATTTCTACTTCATCTAGAACAATTTATAAATATGTAGACTTTATTCTAAAGGAATAGCTACTATATTTGCATCTCAGTTTGGATAATAAATGTACATTTTCAGACTTCATAAGGCTCTTGTAATACTTTTATTAATGATTTCCAATTTTAAGCACTTTTTTTGGTGTAACCACCAGATCTGGGTACAATATATTTTATGAATGTCCTGCTAATTTTATAAATTAAATTAAAAATGGTTAAGGAGAACAATTGTACCATTTTCCTGCTCCTACTTTATATGCCTTTTCATTTGAGAGTATTATTTTTACAGAAATTCTTCCTGTCACTGAAAAATTACACATTCCAAGTCTGCATATTGTAATATGCCATAGAAAAACAATTTTTTTTTGTTCCTAGAAATTGTATAATCTAATGTTAAAACAAATAACAACCCCTAACATCATAAGTTCAGAGATGTAAACAGATAGAAGAATTCAAGGAAGCACTGAAATACCATTCAGTGATAGAGGAGATCTGTAGTGATTTTTTCCTGAGGTGCTGTTTTCCAAAGAGCAATTTCAGCTATCAGCCAAATGTGAGTATATCAATATTTATTCATAATTCCCTTTGGATTTTCAGAGAACATTTTTATTGCTATGTTGGAAAATATTTGTCAATATGCTAAAGCATATAATGCCGAGTCAGCTGAAATATTTTATGACATAAACATGCAAGACATTAGGCCTGGAAGAAATTTATTTTACAAATACTCAAATCGAAGAAGAAGAAATGCAGGTTTTACTAATTTTAGTGAAATTAATTATCTAATTCTGGCAAGTATTTGCAGATATTTTTGGTCACATTTTGATTCTGGGGGATGGTTTATTAGGGAAAGAGGAAAAGGGAGGGAAATGACAGAGGCTCAAAGCAGGGGAGAGAAAAATGTGTAGGCTGAGGTAACATTATTAGATTTTTTTAACTACCTTTGGAATAGAAATGCATACTCACCAGGAGATGAAATTCGTACAGTCAGCTTCTTTCATTATCTGAGATTTTTGTAACCATACCTTTAATTTCATGGGGATTTGCTAGCAGGAGAAATTTCCCAGCTCTTTGTTTTTGACGAAGATCCACTCTGCTTGAATAGACATTCACTGAAGCAAAGACTGAGCTCAGCTCTTCCAGCTCCTGAATACACTTCAGTGCTTTATATTTCATTATCAGGAATGTATTTTATACAAAGAGAAAATTTCCTAAGAAAAATAAGGAAGGTCTTACAACACTACTTCCTCTGATGGTTTGACATTTACTTTTCTGCAGCAGCTGTAGAATAACTTTCAGTTATTGAAGGAAATGGACAAATATATATTTATAGTCTGAAATATTTGAGTTCCTGTTAGTATTTAAGTGGGATGCCCAAAACAAAAGTATAAAATACCATGGTCTATGAAGATTATCTATATTGACTAGGGACTCTAAGCTGAGAAATGGGAGCAAAAATAGGTTGAGGAAATATGTTAGTGTGTGTTTGTTCTTTTAAAAGTGAATACTACTGGATTGATCAGTTTTATTAATTTAGCTTTGTTGTCCCTTTTCTTATATTCATCCTTTGGTTGTGTAAAATGGAATGACTTTCGGTGAGATTATGCTGTAGATGCAGATATTTAGATGTAAGAGTATAAATATACGTATCTAAATGGAGAGCAGGTGATTAAACTTCTGTTGTCAGTGGAGCTTTTCAGCTGATGGAATGCAGATGTCTGCTGTTGGATAAGATCAGCAGCCTCCTAGACCTCCCTGACAGGCTCGACTCAGGTACCAAACATGGGAGGTTGGTGCCACCTGAGATTTCTTAGGATATTGCACCTGGACTCCAATTGTTGCAGGAACACATAAATTTTCTGTAGATCTGGTGTCTTGTTTGTAAGCCCTGTGAAGATAACCCAAGGCACCTTAGCTGGCATTATATACGTCTATTTAGACAACCAAATCCTGTCCAAAGTTTTTTGTGAAATTGTTTTAGCAAGAACTGATATTTGCAGTTGCAGTATTTTGTTCCCCATTTGATTAATTTCAATAAAAAAAATATTGACAGTAGAAATGAAGCAGTATCCCTATTTTTATGTGAAGTGAAAAAATGCTGATTTTGTTTATGAAGACAATACTATACATCAGCACTTATATCAAGTAATGATGGCACTCAGGAAATTATTGAATAAAACCCATCTGATCTGTGACAATACAACATTGAATGTGTCCCCTGCCTATATGAGATAGCATTTTCTGATCTTAAAAGATGCAATGAATACAGTATAATTTTCAATTAAATGTCGATTATCTATAGCCTGGACTATGTTTAAATAAATTAATTATTAATAATTACATTTGTCAAATGATTCTTTTTTTTTAAAAAATCTTGCATTGGACCAATGAACTTAAACTTTCTGTAAGATTTATAGAATCATAGAATTGTTAAGGTTGGAAAAGACCTCTAAGATCATCTAGTCCAACAGTTAAATGTTTAATTCATCAGCTAAAGAAAAATCTTTGCAGCTTAAGGTTTTCTTGGTGTGACCTTTTTTTGTGTATATGGTCACACTGGGATTGGCATACTTTTCTGTCCACTACACTTGATCAGATTTAACAGTAGGGGTGAAGGCACCTCAGACATACGTTTTTTAGTCAGAGAAGCCTCATGATGATCCTTGAAAACTATTTTCCTTCACTGTTCAAAATGTCATTGATCTCTCTGTTCTGTAACAAAAAGGATTACCTGAAATAATTATTAATACTGAATCTTAACATAATAGCAGCTGAAAATTCCATGTGAGTCTGAAATGGCATATAAAGACACTGCTAGTATAATACCCCAGACATTTTACTGACTTGGCCGTGCTGGGTCTCATTTCCCTTTTTCTGTCTTTCCTCCAACTGAGCTGGTTTGAGCTTGTAAAAAGTCCCTAGTGATCAACTGTCTATTGCTTGACTGTTGTAAATGAAGCCCTGGGAAAACTACATATGGCAAATGTCTGACGCCCCCAGGCAGTCACTTCATAATGAACAGTAGCCCTTTCTGTCAGCTAAGACCGGGGAGGCTATTCTGCACTTTCCCAACTTTAACAGTGAAACAAAAAGGAAGCAGGTTGGTAAAAGAAACATAAAGATGTGTGTTTGAAAATTTAACAGTGACTGATTAAAGCTGGCATAACCAGAAACCTCCACTATGAGAATTATACTCCTAGCAAAAAACATGGGATGCTGCTGACTCATTGCAACCTTGCACCCCCAATCATACTCAAGGAAAAACAGGTTTGTTAACTTTGGGATTCAGAGGAAAATTAGCTGGGTGAGCATAACCCATAGCACAGGAGGAGATACAAGGATGTTTTACATAGCAACTGTAACCATATTTTTCATGAAGATTTTCCATATTAATTAGATAATGTTGGCTATTACACTGTTAAAATATTAATTGTATGAACAAGAAGTTCTTGTTTCCATGTGTCTGATAGGTTCCCTTTTACCCATAACAAGACTCGGAGTGCAACTTCAGAACATATCTACACTAGCTCCTTTGTGGACACAGGCACATTTTTTTTTCAGTTTGTAGGTCCCATTGTGCTTTAAATGGGACTTAGGAACCCCACTGTTTATATAGGTCAGTTTTAGCAAAACCAAAGCATGAGCATAGATACAAAAAAAAAATCATATTTTAATAATGGAGGAATCTTCTATCATTAGGCATCTCTGAAGGTAATGCTCACTGTGTGAGCTTTTTTGTGCTGCAATCTTTGTCCAAGTCCTACTTTGGACTAAGCTTTAATTTAATTTTAAAAATGACACTACATAATTGATGAAGGAAACAAGATTTTTAAGTGCTGAAGCAATGGCTGAATGACTGGATCTTACAGACTGGATAATGTTCAGATACAGTTTTGGGACTGGTCCAAAGCTACAGCCTTACTCAGGAGTTGTCTGGGAGAGTGTTATCTTGCTCAGCCAGATACTGACCTAGGGCCACCCCAAACAATTTGACTGCATAGACAAGCAGATACTTGGAATGCTCCTTCACACCCTCTAATTCACCACTGAAGATGTAATCTCCATATATTTGCATTTGGCAGTCACCAGGGAACAAGGGAGGGGGCTCAGAAAGAAATCAGGGAACACACCTTCAGTATTTCTCCCAGCTGAATGTCATATTCATTAGATGAAAGAAATACTTTCACGTCTGTTCTCCTTCTGGTCAAATTAATATAAAAGTTTGATTTTAAGATACCTAAGCTTCAGCAAAAGACATGTGATGTATAGTTGTATAGACTAATTTAGAACCTGTGCCCCATCAATTTTATTTAATTAGCATTCTTAGTATTAGTCTACGATTATGCAAAAAGTTCCTCCTTCATTGCTTTTTTTAACTGGACTCAGTAAAATCTGAGTGTGCTAGGATAGTGTGAGCACACGTCTGGGAATTTAATTACAGAATGAGGAGGCTATAAGGGATCTCAAGAGGTCATCTAGTCCATCCCTCTGCCCTAAGGCAAGATTATTTATGCTTATGTCATGCTGACAGATATGTGTCAAGCTGGTTCTTGAGGACTTTGAGTGACAGAAAGTCCACAGGTTCTCAGGCAATCTATTCTGGCTTTCCAATACTCTTTATTATGAGTATGGTGTGGGATTTCTGTATGGTTTGGCTGCTCTTTTTCTAATACCAACATTTTTTTTTTTTTAAACTGTAATTTAAACAATTATTTTCTGGTTTATTTATCATTAATATGGAATATGAAAGTACTGGAAGGTTTCCCTTCTAGGAATTATGTAATCTCAAGTGCCTTGGTACTTCATGCAGAAAATACTACCTTGTGTCTTTTGGTCCCAGAAGAATTTTTATTGAAAATTTAAGGAAGAAATAATCTGGTCTGTTGTAGATCTGTGTGTAACCTAAGTACCTAAGGTTTTTTCCACAGACTGGAAGACAGAAAACAGTTGTATTGGGTGGAATTATCCAGGTACTGGTGGGGGGGCTGCAAGGGTGGCCCCTGTGAGGAACGGCTGGGGCTGTCCCGTGCTGGACACAGCTGGTTCCAGCCAGCTCCAACCCACCCACCGCAGGGCACAGCTGAGCCCCTCAGCCAAGGTGGTGGTGCCCTGGGGAAAAGGTATTATTTAAGAAAGGGTAAAAACCACTGTCTGACAGTAAGGAGTGAGGAAAAACGTGAGAAAAACAGCCTTGCAGGTACAAAAGTCAGTGAAGGAGGAGGAGGAAGAGGTGCTCCAGGGGTTGGAGCAGAAGGATTCCCTGACAGCCCGTGGTGAAGACCTTGGTGACACAGGTTGTCCTCCTGCAGCCTATGGAGGACAACCCAGTTTTCTCAGGGAAAATGTGCTTAAAAAAGGTCAAAACACTGCACAGCAAAGGAGGGGGTGAGGAAGAGTTTTAATCAAGCTAATTTAGAGAGTGTATACCAGGTAGTAGGAATAACTTCAGTGAGTGTCTACACGTAGATGACATGAAATTATTCATCCTCTGCTTGGGCCTCTGTTGTTGAACTCCAGGAACTGTCTGAAAGCTGAGATCCAGAACTAGGGAAGTATTCAAGTCTGCATAATTATACGGTAACAAAACATTTCATCATTAAGGAGGATAATTCTTCTTAATAAAGAAAAGAATTATTGCAACTCCTCTGATGAAAAATAAAGGCAGCAAATAATTTTAGTTGTTACTGGTTTACTTTTACATGAAATATCAACTAGACTTCCTGTAGAAAATGTTAGATATGTGGTATTTAGTTTTCAGAATAATGCAATTTAAACTGGGCACAAAATATGTATGTGTAGAAACTGAAAAATAATTATGATTTATAAAGTGCAGCTTTCAACACTTATTAGGCACTTGGATGTACAGACTAGTGATTATTTTGCTTAAAATTATCTACCTATGCATTAGGCATTTATTTTATGCACACAGTTATCTGTATTCATTTGCATCCCTTTCCAGGCATATTTTGCAGTCTGATTATGAAAAGTCTGCCAGAAAAAAAATCAGTAAGAAAAGTCTATGAAGATAGTAGAAAATATTTTGGAGAAAAACAGAAGCAGAGAACAGTATTGACTGAAACTGAACAAAATTAAAGAGAGAACAGAGAGAGAGGACACAGGGGAAAGGTAGTGTTGAAAAGAAAATTAATATTATGCTGAGGGTTGTATGTGTCCTTTTTCTATAAGTATATTGTGAGTAAGAAATAAATGAGCAAACTAACAAACAGCATACTGTGTGAATATGGAAGGAAATGCCAGAAGTAATAAAGAAAAAGAAAGAGCCAGTTGCAATGCATTATATGTCAAGAAAAAGGGAGAGTTAGAATGACTCTAGAGCGAAGTGCAAAAAAGTATAGAATAGAATCATAAAATGGAATAGAATAGCATAAAAAAGTAAGACAAGATAAGATAAAACAAAAACTAAAGAACATTTGAAAAAAAGATAGGAACTTTCAAGGAGGCTGAGAAGAAATAAAATGTTTCAAGTACAGGAAGAAAAGAGGTCACTGAGATTGCAGAGCATGTAAGGAGTAGCCAATTCATTTGCCTTGTATAACATCCTTGAGGTACAACAAATCTGCAGGTGAGCTAGGGCAAGACTCAATCATTTTCAGGCAAAATTTCCAGATGGTTAAAGGCATTGGCCCTCAAAGTATAATGTTTTTCTCACATCCTTCCACCTAAGGTTAAGTATAGCAAATAACTCTCTTGAACATTATTTGCTTACCTATTTTCTTAAACATGAAATAGCTGGAAGATAGAAGGAATTGTTCCTTCTGACATTCCTTTCAGTATGTTCAATTTTTTTTTTTCTCCCCTCATGTTCTCTGCTAGTGCTTATCATTAAGCATGGACCCAACTCCCAGTATTTTAAGTTTTATAGGAAAGATGCATGAAAAATAAATTAAGCTTTGGTAAAAAGTTTATTCTCAGATAGCAATTCTGAATAAAATGGAATAATTGTCTCTGTTATTTTGATGATGCTATTATTTTAATATTAATTCATCAGTGCTAGAATTCATTGTTGCATTTGGGAAATGTAGTTATAGAGTGATCACTGAACAGTCTGTGCATCAGTTCTACATATTTCTAGGTAGTAGATTGCTACTTTATCAGTATATGTAGGTAAGTAATTTTGATCAGATCATCCTAAAATAGCCATATATTTATGAAGGCTAACAGAGAAATACTCATCTATCTCACTTTAATATTTGTCCCTTGATTGCTCAATAATGGGAAATTCTCATGCTTATTTCTATCATTCACAAATATCGAAATTAATTTAAATCTTTTCCATAGCTTTTGTAAACCCTCCAGAAGTAGTTGTACTATATTATTTAAGCCACAAACTGCACAAGATCAGAAAGAGATCTTCCATTGGAAATATTACAATGGCTAAGATGGCAGCCCAAGACCTACAGAGAGAAATAAATTACCTTATTTTATTCTAAATTTGTTTTATTCCCAAGGTTTGCCTAAATTATGTGTTAGAATGTTCAAATAATTGAGAATTAACAAGGGGTTCAGAATTTCTGAATTTTATAGATTGGCTCAGAAAGAGCTAGATGTTTTGAATCTGTTAAAAAAAAAAACAGCCAAACAAAATCCTCCTTCCATAGGTGATTCATTTCCACAGATAGATCAGTTAGATTTGGTTTACTATAATACAATACTTTCTCTGCTGATAATCCCAGACATGACACATTTCAGTTTTCTAAATGTTCTTTATTACAGAACATTTATTATCTCAGAATGTTTTTGCACTGGTTTAAGTGAGCCATTGGCTAGTTTTTAAATGGGGAAGATCATATTACTGATCAAGTTATGTTTATTGACTTCATATGTCTCCATAAATAGTATATCTTGGATCCATAAGAAATAACGACAGAGATTATTATGTGTTTTCTTGGGCTGGGATTTTTTAAACATGCCTATTATATTAGCTTTGGAAGCTAAAATGCTGGTGTGGAAAATTAGTTCATGGAGTGCTCTGAATTGGTTTATCACCAAGGTCATGCACAAGAAAATCACCTGCACAGACATCTGTTCAATTTTGACTCCTTGAGTCTGTAAAACCCCAAACAATGTTTTGGGATTTGTTTGTGATTTTCTTAGGTTCATAATGTTTACATATACACAAATACATTTATATATTTACCAAGCAATTATTATACTTCCTTTAATCATGACACTAAGAAATGTTTAATTTCAAAGTTTAAACTTCATTGGTGGCTTGTATAGTAATTCTCTCACCTCTATACACCTGAATCTCTGCTAATTCAAGTGACTTTTGAATCCTGGGAACATTTTGTATAGAGGGAGTTGTGGAATATTTCTACTTCTAGAAAAAGAAAAACAGCATGAGAAGGGAAAAAAAAAAAGCTAAATAAAAGAGAAAAAAATAAAGCTTTGACAGATGTCAGGATGTACCCAGAAAAATTTACAACTCTGTCCTTGCATAATAAAGATGAAATAGTAATGCCATGCTTATGTTTAACAAAAATAAAGTAAGCATAAGTTCTAATGTAAATGATTTATTGAAACTGATATTTTTAGAATTCTTCAAAGCATAATTAACTAACTAGATACAATAGAATTATTGCTCTCCAGCACAGAAAGCAGAAAAATATTTACCTTCAAAAAATAATTGGTAAAAGACATGGTTATTCTACATTGGAGTTAAAGAATGAACAGATTTCAGTAGAATCAGATTTGGCAGAGTCTGTTTATACTTTATTCCAGTACCAGAAATATCTATTTTGGTATCTGCATTGCACATAGACTTTGTTAAGCAGATTTCTAATACCATTTTAGTTTAAGAGAGAACAAAGCTGGAAAATAAACTGCTTAAAAAGTTTAGCATTGACAGGGCATTATTCAGCTGTATGTCATTTTGTATAATTATATTAATAAGATCAAAAAATTATAATTAAGTCAATCATTTCTTATTCAGATAATTTATAAAACACCATCTCAGTCTGCATGGTATTGTACCATAGCAGTGTCTTGAAGCTATGGACCCAGTGACAAATTAAGACAGATTGTGCTGGGCAGACAGGGTGATTTTTAAGATGCTAAAAAGATTGTAGAGATTTCCAAAGACAAACTTTCTTTAAGAATTTTTTCCTACCTTTATTCTTATAGTCAATTTTGTCCCAGCTGTTGAAAGTTATTTACGATAACACTGAATGTAGAATAATCTGCTGTTAAAGCCTATGTTATCATGACTGATATTTTTTATGCTAGTAAAATACTCCTTTTGTAAGTCCAAAGAATTATACTAGCTAGACGTAATAGCAGCAGCAATGGAAGTAACAAGATAAGGGAAAACCAACCACCTACAAAAACCAGCTAACCTCCTTTCATATTAACATGAGACAGACAGAGTGATTTCTTACACCAATATTGAAGGAGGAAAAAAAAGCCAAGAATATTGTCTTCATCTCATGTTAGTTTATTTTTTATCTAGTTTTACACTGAACTTTTAGGTGCTTGTATAGCAACCTCTACACCACATTTTCACTGTGAGCCATAGCCTACAGATTTGTTGTCCATATTTAAAATCATTGCAACCACATAAGACCAACAGTGAAAATGAAAAAAATTACAGCTTATGCCATATGACACTGAAAGAAGACAGATACAGACTTATTGCCTAACAGTACTCTCCTTTCCCAGCTATTTTGCACTGACATAAGGCTAAACACAGAGAACCTAAAAGTTACCCCGTCAACACACAAACTTTCAATAATTGGTTCTTGATTACCTGAAAATCAGAATGTAGTGATTGATAAGTGTGTGAAAGTTATGAAACAGAATGAAATGTCGTAGCAGCAATAATAATAATTAGAAGTATAATAAAGGTTACACACTGACCCATTACATTACAAAACCTAAGAGATTTTGTTCAACAATAGTCAGTCGTCTTCTTATAAAAAAAAAGGTATCTTAAGTTACAGAGCAGGAGAACTGGTAATTATATGCAGTTAAGGACAGTTAAAGAGAGAACATATTTAGCAATACAATATTTAGAAAGCCTGCATTTTGCAGAACTTTTACCTTATCTAAATTAAATAATACAATTCATACAGGTGTGATGAAAGATACTGTTATTATTATATTGATATATTTATAATCAGTAATTTCTTCTTACTGATATCTTTTCTATGCAATTTATATTTCAGTTATTAGTAATTGTAAAAAAAGGGATTTTCAAAAAAATGAAATAATACTTTTTCTCATTTCTTGCCTATGAAAATACATTTTAATTTTGAATTATGTACTCCAGGTTCTTTTTCAGATATAGCAAACTTATACAAAAAGATTTACCAAAATTGTGTAAGGACTTTAGAATAATTAATCAGAAAGGCCTTATTATTCAGATTTATTACAGTGGCTAATAAAAATGGTCCTGCAGTTCTGAAACTTTCTGAATATCTAATAAATATTTATTTATACACATTTAACACTTTATTTGCATTTTCTTTCTGATATAGTAATTCCCAGAAAAAAAGGTGTAGTTCTGGTATGAGGTGCCTGAAGAAATACTCTGAAGTTTATTTTACAGATTAAACAACCTACCTCAATGTCTTCTGAAATCTTTATTTCTGGAAAACTGTGTAGTTTGTCTTTAGTTAAAGTCCAGTATTTACTGTGAGTCAGAATGAAACCACCAAATTCATTATCTGTATGACCTGAGGCTATATTTGAATGTGCATCTCCAGAGGACACAACTCACTGATACAAAGGACCTTAAACACTGATGTTATCTCACTTGTGTACTTCTGTCCTTATGCTGAAGGACTTTTATATTAAAAAAAAAGATTTCTTTCCCTCAGAACACATGGCTACTTCATATATTTTAATGCATAATGTGAATAGTGGTATTAGAAAAGGACAGTATTTATTTCCTTCTGTTTTTCATATTGGTGTTTTTCAGTCAACTGAATTTAAAGGCATTATATTCTTTTTACGTAGTTATTAGAATTTTTATCCTTAAGAGTCCTCTCATAAACAACGCAAGACATAATTTACCCAGCATAAATTTTATATTTCTGTCAAGGTTGATGAAATAATGAAAGCTAAGAAGCAGAGACTTTCTTGATTCTGTCATCACTTAAATGTTTTAGCTCCATCACTTTCTCAAATGTGTCCAGTACAGCAAGAAAAACAGAAAAAAAAATGAAGTATCATTATCACAATAACATGTCATCATGCATCTATAAATAAAGATGATATAAAATTCTTTATGTTATTAAGAAATATTTTACAAATATTCTACACTGAAGTTTGTGGTACATAATTTCTTAAATTAAATCCCTTTTGTTCCTTTTGTGATATAATAATTTATTATCATTATGTTGTTATTATTTTCAATATGTTGTCCAACTTGAACAGATACTTCAAGAAGGTCCCATTCCTCTTCCTCCCCCACCCCATTTTCTTCTCCGTTCTCTATCTTTTTCTTCCCTTCCCTGCTCTGCCCTGTCCTGCCTAATCTGCCCTTCTCATTGTTCTTACTGTAAATTGTAGGTGAATACATGTGCCTGTACACATGCAATTCAGAATCTGTCTATATATGAGGTGACTCTGGAAAACAGAAGAGGTTTTGCTTTAAGTCTAAGGTTGAGAATAGTAAGAATTAGCTGATTCTCTCTGTTGTATAGGCTTCTTTAGAATAAGAACAACAAAAAAGAAGAGGATAAATTTTTATTAAAACTTATGGCAGGATGAGTTTTAAAATTCTTCAGAAAACATTGTCTGCCCTGCAGTGAAGACAAATTGGATATACAGAACTTACAATATAGTTTTTATTATAATACTATAA
>VZTV01096666.1:143-14291 GCA_013400875.1 Anhinga rufa | reverse complement strand
CGTTGTCTCCATACGTATAATTAAGTGCTTAAGTGGCAGCATGTCATGCTGCAACGTTGGGATTTGAGCCTGGGTCCTGAGCTAGCTTGCAGGCTCAGAGGGTTGACAGGCAGCATTGCATTGAATAACAGCAGTTAAAATTGTCAAAGATAGAGTTAAATCAGCTAGGGGGTAAATGCACATGTGAAATTTAGAGGGGCCTACCTTCATCTCAGCTTGATCAGAAATGCTTTAAGGAGAGGATAAAAGGAAACAGCAATAAAGAAGCAGCCAAATTAAGTCTGCCACTGTAGGACCTCCAACCCCTTATGGGTCTCTTACCCAAGATTAGGTGTCATTGTGCCCAGCTTCAGGTGAAGCGATATCCCTGGAGTGCCGTCACCTGCAGGAAACACAAAAGCAAAACCAAACAGCACAAAATATTAGTGGATTTAAAATCCAAACATTACAAGCATTAAAAAGGCAAAACATGATAAATTCAATCACATTCCTGACCAGAAATGAATCTATATTTATCTAGCAAAGGGAAGGACGTGGGGGACTTTTCTTCCTTGGTTAGTGAACCTTGAGGAGTGCCAGAACAGTGTTGCAGACAGGGAGGGAGTGGAGGGAGGGAAGAAGAGGTATCTGAGTGAATCCAGGAGCTCAGTTTGGTAGCTGAAAGCAGGTGAAAAACTGCTGAATCCCATGTAGCACTGGAATGGGGTTAATAAAAAAAAAGAAAAACCCCAACCAAACCAAACCCAAACCAATCAATTCTTAATCTTCATCAATTAGTTATTTAAAGAGAGCATTGTTACCACCTGCGTGTATTGATCATGAAAATTATTTAGTGGGAGGCTGCCACCACCATTAAAACTGAATTTCTTTCTTGTCCAGAGGGAAAGTAGTTGCCTTTGGAGACTGAATAAAGACAGGTCTGAATTCTTCCCCTGCAGTCTATTCTTCCCCAAGCAGGGATCCAGTGAGAAAGACAAAGGGGTTATTTTGATTTGCACACCATTGCTTCCTTTCATGCTTTTTTGTTGAAGAGGCATGTTCTCCTTTAAAAGGAGCAGGCTCTCAGCTTGCCATGGGACCCCATTGTTTTCTATCTGTGGTTGAAATAAACCTCCTGAAATATGTTTGGTTTCTCTTAAATTTCAAAGTGGTGGCCAATAGTGAGCTGCAAATGGGTTCAAAGTGATCTTAGCCAGCGCAGATTTAAAACTCCCTCATCACTGGCAGTGAAACAAGACACAGTGAAACCCCTCTCATCCTCATCGTCTGTGAAATTCTGGTAGAGCCTTACTTTCAGCTATCCTCAGTCAAATCTGGTGAGGTTCTTTTGAAATCAACACAGAGACTGCTAGATTCCCAGCTAATATAAGCAAGCAAATTTCCACTGGATTCAGCGAAGTTACTTCAGGATTTGGCTTTGTGGTTAAGCTCATTGTTCCACAGGCTTAACTGAAAGCACAGTATCCCCATCCCTACATAATCTTCCCATCCACCTCCCTCTCTTACTTTCTCCTCTACTCCTGGCATTTGATTGCAGCCCCAGACTTACTCTTTGCCAAATGAAGCAGACAAGTGTTTCATTACTCATTTTTATTATTTTTTAAACATGTTTATCTTATCTGTGGTTCTGTCTTAAATAATAAGAATTAATAAATAATAAAGTGATTTGCATGTGTCTGGGAGCTGAGAAATGTTTTCCATTCTTTCATACATTTCTGATCTGATAAAAAATATTTTATTAGAAGAAATGATTACGTAAAGGTTATGGGGGAAGGGAGTGTAAAACTGGAGTTATTAATAACTGAGTACTCAAGGAATTCTCCAGCCTAAATTGACTACAAGAATTTGATACTAAGCTGAGACAGAAGATCTTTAATATTATCAAAGGAGAGAAAAGACAATAACAGCTTTGCAGCAAAAACCAAACATGAATAAAAGCTTATTTTGGAATTGATACCCAGAATAGTAAATAAACTAAATCAAGCTCACAGCTAAGACACAGGAGCTTTATTCTTGTATCAGTTTTGATCAATGTGCAGTCTCAGGTAAGAAACTTTTTTAGTATCTGTATCTAATGGATCCAATTGAGATATTGATATTATCTTCTTTAAAGAGCTTTGACATCCTCAATGCTAAGTATTATTATTATGGCATGCCTGGGTCTGTGGCACGGTTTCAAGCAGAGAAGTAGCATATGTTCAGTTTAAAATTCAAATGTATTTATAACTCAACACTAATGGCAATGTCATTTATTCACTTAACAATTCTGAAATAGGCCATATGAGACAATCAATTTTTTAGTACATTTATTGGTATCATACAGAGAAAAAGGAGTTAAAAACTAGCCGAGATTAATCAGGAGTTGCAGTGTGCCATAAGGTGGTGAATGCTGCCCTCTGGCTCAGGTTGGCAATGGTCACTTATTTAGAAATGGTCTATTTTCAAAGTGTGGGGGAGACAGGAAAGGTTGGGGTTCAACATCTTTCCTTAATACTTTGGTCTGGAATAGTTTAATTAGAAGTCTAAATGCTTAAAACAATATCAGGCTAGAAAAAAATTTCCTTAAGGATTAAAGGTTGCAGTTATTTTAAAATTGTTTTTCAAATATCCACAACACAGAAGAGGAGCTCTTTTCTTTTAGGTATCTTTATCTTGAATGGGCCATACAAAAAGAATCATGATAGCATTAAACTCACAGGCCCATAAAGGACAGTTTCTTTTACACAGATTTTTTTTTAATTATTCAAGAATACATATAACATTTCAATATATTATTTTACAGTTTTAGGCAAGATTTAATAACAAAGGAAAGGCACAGTATTCTTTGATAGAGTGGAGGAAATCTTAGTCCATTTTTCTGAAAGATAGTGTGATTGAGATGTATATGTCTGCAGCTTAAGAATAACAGCTTTATAATTTGCTAAAACTTATGCTTACATTATTCTGCTGTAAATACACCATTGCTTTTTAAAAACCACATGTGAACAGGTCTTTAAGAATTAGAACGCAGTGATTTTATTGTGCTCATTCTCCTAGAAACCGGGGACCGTTTTCCTCTTTAAAAGTTGTACCTTCTCTTGTACTGCCTGCACCCTTTGCAGTAGTTGGAAATCAGGAGAAATCTCCCTTCACTTTGAAAAGCGAGGGAGAAACAATTACAGAACGTAAACACTAGGCACTGCTCCATTGCTACCCTTCCCATACCAAGTCTGCCCCACAGGAAGCCCAGAGCCTACCTGCCTTGCTGATCGCTTGCCTGGCATGTTGATCCCCAGCAGAAAAGCATTAGATCTGGCGTCCTTCTGAGTGCAAGACTCAGTTTTATTTTCCTACTCCCTTCTGCCTAAAATTCAGCACTGCTGGGGTGGTGGTGGAAGAAGTACAGAATAGAAGAGATGGGTACAGGCCACATGTTCAATTCAGATATATAACAAGTAGGATTTCCACACCCCCTGAGTCTTTTATAAGCTCACCTTATATTCAGACCAATACGTCACAACCATTCAGATATGGCAGCATTTTATACCCATCTCTCACTCATGTGTAGGACTATGTAAGGTTTAGGACAATAGCAAATCCAGCCCCGTGACTAAGTCCTAAAGCTCATCTTTTTAGAATAGAAGCTGGAAGACAGACTGGATGCCTGTCTCTCGAGATGATAAAATGCAGTGTTCTGAATACAAGGCAGTATTTCTCCTAGGATTGTTTCATTTTGGGTAAGAGAGCAGCACTCTTTTCCATAGCTGAAGAGAAAATTTTGTTTGTCTTAAGGGAGAAAGTTTGGAGCAGCTTTGGAAACAACCGTCTCAGAAGCAAATTGCAAATAGAAAAGAGAAATTGATAGGGCTTTTCGTTCACTAGATTGTACACACTGACATAACAGTAATTAAAAAAAACAACTTTAGTATATTAAAATGGAAACCCAAAGCAAATGTTCAAAGGAAGGATTTTTAGAAGCTATGAATGCAATATGTGGATTCAAAAGACCCAGCGGAATCAGGTAAGGAGAGCAAAATACCCTGGGAAACCTCATAATGTGCTCTCAGCTGCACTTAACAGTGAAATTTACAGTCACAGAATAAGTCCTAAGGATTCTTTCCTATAAAAATGAGAAAAATCAAGGCAACTTGCAAATCTTCAAGCTTAAGTTTTTATTTCTGAGAAAGGCAAATGTTACATTAATTTTGCATCCCTGTAAATAAGGAGATATAGAAAAACTTTAGCATGCAATATACCTTCTTTCCTTATTTATTCAGCAGGGGATATTTAGAATCAAGAGGAAATAACTGCAAGTGAATCTGAGTTTTTCAGGAATAGAAGTGGCTGTTTGGGAGAGTAAGTGCCTTTAGCCACCAACATGGCTTCTGAGAAGGAAAGCACCTGTTTTGAGAGAAGCCACTTAAATAGAACTGATGGGGAGACAGAAGATCCTTTTTGCAGCAACACTGCAGTTTTGAAACTTGTTGCCCTGCTTTGAGCGCATAAAAAGCCTTTAAAAGATTTGCAAAACCAAAATAGTATTAAAGTGGTTGTTTTGAGACTCAGTGTAGTCTGCTGGATATGCTCTACTCTGACCAGAGTTTTCCCACTAAATTTGGCAGAACATAAAGCTGAACCTAGGTCATAAGTTTCCCAGGCCAGTACCATAGTACATAAAAGTCAATAGTTTCACAGAGATATTTTGGATTTTCTAAGATAGCTTGCTTTGGCCTACTTTGCATGTGACAGAAATCCCCAGTTCAAGTTTTTCCTCAGTGAAGTAGCCAAAAATTCAAGTGGGTGGTGTTGGCACGGCAGGACCACTGGGATTTTTGAGGTGCTGTGATCTTGGAAAGATTGCTATGTGCACATGGTGTGATGGGCCAAACTGGCTAACGGTGTCCTAGGGAAATGCAAGGGGCTTTGGGGGATATATATGGAGAAGTCTCTCCCCTATCTTTATCTCACTAGTAGAAGATGTCTTTCTCAAATCTCTCAAAACATGCAGTTCTTTCTTCCACTTCTCTCCCTTTCATAGATGTTTTTCTTCTGAAAAATCACAGGCCTCTTCTCCCCAGCCCTTCCTTCTTGTTTCTCCTCTACAACAGCATCTATTTATTTATTTACATCTCCCCAGTTTCTGAGAAAAGACATCAACAGGAAAGAGGGGAGAGAAAGGCTAGGGACTTGACAGAGAGCTTGAGACAACACAAGGTCAACAGAGTTAAAGGACCTAATCCCAATCTGGACCTAAATGGTGAAAGTGCTGCTGGGCCTATTGTGTTTACATCTGAAGCCAGCCCAACACAATTTTCTTCTCTGATAGTACAGACAAAATTCAGTCTTTGGGGGACTTCCACTTCTGTGTAAAGACATCCCTGTACTTCCTCCTGTAAGGACAGAGTCACTGAGCATGACAATGGAAGAGAAAGAAGATACAGAAGACTCTGCAAAGCATGTGTTTCTCATCCTGTCCCTTCCAGCCTTGGTGTTTCCCTGGACTTTTTTCTTTGTGGAAGTTCCAGCTCGATGAATAAGCAATGAGATTATTATATTGATACAGAAATTTCCAGAAGCAGAAATATAAAGACAATGAAGAAAATATTTTTACATTTGTCCCACCTTTATACTCCAGCTAGAGATTCTCTGACCTCCTAAGTCCCCCAGTATAACTTTTAAATAATATATTGCTAGAAAATCCTTATTTGTAGTGCATTTACTTCATAAATTAAGACAAGGGAATAACTAACTCTCAAGGAAGATTGATGAAAAGTGCTATTGTCATGAGAGTTGGTACCTTTCCTTACTCCTCATGTTACATATTTCACTGCTGACTTGACAATTTCAGAGCCACAAGTGCACAAAAATCTTGTAGCTACAATTTTCCAAAGGAGCTGAGTGGCAAGGACCACAGCTTCTTCCAACCAATTAACCAGAAGACATTCCAGTATAATTTTCCATTTACTTGAATAAGAAGCTACTTTGCACAGCATACAATCTAAACCTTTAGCTTCCCTGATGAAAGTGGGAGGATTTGTGCTGGTCACAGCTGACATAGAAGGTACAAAGTGAAAAAGATATGCCAAATAAAAAACTTGTTTGGTTCTTGGTGATTTTGGAAACTGCAGTTATCTCTCATCACCTGTGAATCTTTCATGAAGACACTAGCAGCTCCTTTGCTCAGAGTGACAATACCTACACGACTTAGCTTACAACACCTCACATTTAATTTACATCAGAGCAGAACAAGCAACCACTAGAAAACTATTTAGCAAATGTAAGATATTTCATCGAGAGAAAGCAGAACTTCAAACATTTCAGTAAGGATGCTCATGAGCTGTATAAGGGTAATTGTTTCACATCCAACTTTAAAAATTAACTGTTCTTCCATTTCACAGAATCACAGAACGGTAGGGGTTGGAAGGGACCTCCAGAGATCACCTCATCCAGCCCCCCTACATGAGCAGGCACACCTAAAGCAGGGGGCACAGGACCATGTCCAGGTGGGGTGTGAATGGCTCCAGGGAAGGAGACTCCACAGCCTCTCTGGGCAGCCTGGGCCACTGCTCTGGCACCCACACAGCAAAGGGGTTTTTCCTCTTATTCAGGTGGAATTTCCCGTGTTCCAGCTTGTGCCCGTTGCCCCTTGTCCTGTCATCGGGCACCACTGAGAAGAGTCCAGTCCCATCCTCTTGACATCCATCCTTTAGATATTTATAAGCATTGATAAGATCGCCCCTGTCTTCTCCAGGCCGAACAAACCCAGGTCTCTCAGCCTTTCCTCATCAGGGAGATGCTTCAGTCCCTGATCATCTTTGTAGCTCTTTGCTGGATTCTCTCCAGTACTTCCCTGTCTTTCTTGAACTGGGGAGCCCAGAACTGGACACAGCACTCCAGCTGCGGCCTCCCCAGGGCAGAGCAGAGGGGCAGGATGGCCTCCCTCGCCCTGCTGCCCACACTCCTGTTCATGCAGCCCAGGACACCGCTGCCCTTCTTGGCCCCGAGGGCCCAGCGCTGGCTCAGGGTCACTGGCTGCCCACCAGCACTGCCAGGGCCTTCTCAGCAGAGCCGCTTCCCAGCAGGGCAGCCCCAGCCTGTACGGGTGCCTGGGGCTGTTCCTCCCCAGGGGCAGGACCTTGCACTTGCTCTTGTTGAATTTCATGAGGTTCCCCTCAGCCCAGCTCTCTGGTTCTCCAGAGCAGAATTTATTCTGTTTTAAGTAACCTCCTATATTTTTCTGAGTCATTTTGCAATAAGAATTTGAACACATTCCCAAATTAAAAAAATTGAAACAGTAAATCAGACTGAAAAATAAAGAATAATACCTCTGCTAATGAGTATCACTAAAAGGAACAGTTACTATGAATTTTCATATGCAAGTCTGCTTCCAAACTCATGAAATCCAAAAACCCGACATAAAAGCAGAGGTCTGAAACAGCTGGGTAGCTTGAATCTGATATGAACTTTATCTTTCAGAAAGATATGCTGCACATCTTATAGCTAAAGACAGAGCTTTAATTTTCAAGCCATGGAGAAGAGAGGACACATAGGGAGAATTCCTCATTACTGTGTCAAGGGAAACTGAGAACATTTGCTTAGACTCCCAATAGGGGTAGGAAGACATGTTGAAAGTACAGAAAGTTGGAAGTTAATAATAGATATTGTAGTCCTTTTATGAGCTTTTATTTTCAAAACATGCATACCCAAAGTAAAAGAGTTCAAACCTTTAAGTGAGGTTCAAGGGTATACTTTGAAATGGGAATATGTCAGTAGGTGACATTTACACTATTTAAATTAGAAGAAAGAAATTAAAATGAGTTTATATATCAAGTGAAGAAAAAATTAAGCTAATCATATAAATCTGAAGTTATTTATGCATCAATGTCTGGGCAAAAGAATGCAGTAAAAGGCAGCTTGCTAAAAAAGACTGAACAACTGGGCTTGAAAGGAAACACCTAGGTCTGTAGGAGAACGGAAAGAATGGAGAGACATTCCCCTGTTTGCTGCGACATTATATCTGCAGTGGCCCAGGAGCATTTGGCTGAAAATCAAGAACAAACTCCTTTCAACAAGATGCTAAAGGTTGACTGACAGCTAACTGGGTTGAGAAAAAAAATAAAAAAAAAGGGAGAATCACAGTAAGTATAATAGCATACATTAAGTATAGTTTTCACACTTGTAATATCCATCTTAACCATTATCTCTGGATCAGTATCTAATTAATACTTCTGGACCAGGCCTTGTATGCTGGTAATAATACTTTTAATATAATTTTCATTTGAATTCTTCTTAATGTTTTCTTTGTCTGGGTTCTCTGCCTTAATCCAAATTAACTTTGCTTTTATGTAATGCCCCTGGCAGAGTTTGAGACTCATGGCACAGAGTCACATTACACTAATCCATGGCGAATGTGGAAAACTGCTAAAAGGACAGTGGCTCCTTTGCGGGGGGGTGTGGTGGTATGTTGGATTGGGTTAATTTTCTATCAAGTCATCCTTCCAAGATCGTATGGTCTGTAAACCTGACATCAGGAAAACAAGGACGGGACTTTCGGTGTCAGCCAGCAGTTACACTGGCTTAGGTATAATGTGAAACTGCACAGTGAGAAGGGAAAAGTCACTCCTGGGCATCTTAGAGAGCCGTGAAATGCCCTCCCAGCTTAAGAGAGAGGAATGAGGCTACAGGCCTGTCAGAAGAAAAGAATTTAAAGTGAGGTTGTGTCTGAGGGGAGGGCAAACTCAGTCAGTGTAGACGCAGAGTTTGATCCACAGCTCTCTGAAGTCAAATGTTTTAGTTTACGTCAATGGCCTTTGATTAGGCCCAGAGAGAGCTGTAAGATCCAAGGGCTGCCAGGCTTGGTTACAGTCATCAATACTATAAATCCCTGAGAGAGTTTCCTTACTAAACTCTAGGCCTTTTTGCTGCAGGACGCTAACTAAGGGCATGATCCTGAGCAAACTTAGTCCCATCGGCTCCAAAGGCCGTAAATTCTTTTGGCCATCTTGCAGCATACACACAGATGCCCTAGTTTGCTATCGCTGCTTAATACGAGTGCTAGAAAGGGTGAGAGAGTAAGAGAGTGTTCCTGGCAAAATGAAGCTATTCCCGTAGCCAGAAGTGGGGCTTCCTCTGAAAGTGGGGCTGTAGGCTGGTCCCAGGGGCTCACCCATAGGCACAGCCAGGGGCAGCAGGGGTTTGGCCAGGCTCCTTTCCCCGAGCAAAGGGGAAGCTGGACCCCGAGGCCACCTGAGAGAAGCCTTCAGGTAGTCAGATGAGTCATTTTGCACCACTGAGCCCAGCAAGTGGCCCACTAACTTTAGAGTCCAAATTGGTTTGTTTCATTTTTGTAGCATCTTGTGAGAAACTGTCCACTTTCTTTAGTTACTAAGCCTTTCTGAATAGGGACAAGCTCAGATGGATATTCGTTCATTTAGAAAACAGAAGCTATAACCCTCTCTCCTGTAAGGGCTGATCATAATGTTGTTGTATATTAGGGAAATCCTTATTTGCAGATTAATCTTGAAGCTCCCCCTCTTGCTCCTTTAAAACCCAACTTTTATTACTTGGTTGGGTGTTTTTTTTAATGATGTTTTGTTGTTTTGTTTGTTTGTTTGTTTTTAAATAAATTTCATTTAAAAATATTTTCAGGATGAACAGAAAATAAATCAACGCTACCAGAAAACCAGCAACTTGATTGTTTCTCCCTGCTTCTGCAAAAAGCCCATAAAAGCTCAATTGTCCTCTCAGGACTCCTTGGAAGTCTTAACAAAAGTCTCTAAAAAGAAACTAAATGAAAGACCAGGGAGTTAGCAGCAGGGCAGATCTATCATAGACAAATCGGACAAAACCCTCTTTCCTTCTGACCGTATCTGGGTTTAATTCTGATCTCCTTACTCACGCTGAGTAATAATTCACACCATAACTAGCCCCACTGGAGTTGCTAAAATCACTCAGAGTAAGACATAAGCCAGTTTGACAAATATCAGTCTGATATACTAAGGCTAAAAATTCTAAAAGCTAATTCAAATATTATTTTTGTAATTATGTGGCCTCAAAAAGGTTCTGTTCTTTGCTGTTGTTGAGGCAGTTTGTTATCTTCCAAACAAAGACAGGAAGTTTGTGACTTTCTTTTTTTTGTTTGTATTGTTTTTCATCTTAAGAAAAATCCAGCTAGAAAATTAATGTTTTGTCTACCCTAGAAAATGCAATGAATATACAAAGATATATGAAGAACTGGCACCTTTTTGACAGAGATATTAAAACAGGAAAACCTGAGGCAAAGTCTACAGTACAAACTTCTGTCTGAAAAGTACATTAGTCAGCAATGTAATAGGGCACGATCTCAGCCAATTACCCAGGCCGAGTACCTTATTTGGCCTACCTAGTGATTAGCCTGACGCAAAGCCCTTACTTATTTACTGCATCTTTGTGTTGCTTCATTCACCCATACGTACGTGACAGTAACACTGTTAAGAGGGAGACTCGCTGTGCTGCTGCAGAAGTGCATACTGTAGATTTTTTTGTACCTTTGTAAGCTGATCTCTTCTATATATCTTTCTCAGAGAGTCGTAGGAGGGTTTATCCATGTTTCTAATCATATGAAAGAGAGCTATTAGAAAGTATCAAGACTATCAACAACCAAGTACAAGCGGAAGCACTCCAAGAGCTAATCAGAATCCTTAGGAAGGGTATTCTGCTCTTGCTTAAAATACCAAATTCCTGCCAGCAAGTTCAGCATGGAGACAGAAGCCTGAGGAAGTCCCCGAGGTGCCAGCAGTGAAGCTGTTCAATGAATGCCATTGCTCAACACGCCCCAGCCCTCCTGCCAAACTCCTCCTCCAGCACGAAGCCTGGCAACAAGACACTCAACCAGTTGAACAACAACTACAAGCTTTGCACCATATGAGTGGTTTGCCAACAACCAGTAGCCTGCAGGTTGGATACTGTTACCTAGTTATTAATGAATGCTGCTGATTAACCTTTTGAAAATACTTTGTCCACCACACCTACTGGTGGGAACCTGCAGTGGTAATGCTCAGAGGAGGTTGCTGACATAGGAGCGATATTGGGGATAGTGAATAGGCACCCCAAGAAACGACAATGACTTTAAGGGTTGGATCCGAACCAAGACAGTTTTTCCAGAGTCCTTTGGGAAGAACGGGGGAGGGGGGAAGGGTAAGCTTTTAAAAAGTTATTAGCGTACAGATTCACTGTAACCTACACTATATCTCAGGCTGCTGTGTTTGATTGAAAACAAATTAAAATGTTTTTCAGAAGGCTTCCTATTATGCCCCTGCAGTAAATTTGGCAGAGACTGTGACACCCCTCCCCCAACTATTCTTATCCTTGTTTGAAGCCCAAAACCCCTCAAAGTAACGCACTGCTGAAACATAGAAGATAGTATCTAAAACACTCAAAAATGGTGTGCCAGGCTCCTAAGAATCATGAGACTACTTTAAAACTCTGTCAGAAAAAACTTTTGGATTTATATTTCTTTTAATTTTTTGTCTGCCTTGGTCATACCTCCTAAGCATTTTTGAGCTTACTTTTCTTTAGAAAATATCAAATAAACCAAGAAGTCAAGACTTAGTGAAAGTGTCATGAAATAACATGAATATAGGGGCAAGAACATCAAGAAATATAAAATTCTGAAATACTACAAAATTTGAACTAAGATATTGAGAGTTGGTGACTACAGCGAAAGCACAGGGAATAAACAAATACAAACAAACTACCTGAATCTTAATCATGGATACAAATGAAGGAAGGAAAACCCCCAAATCCAAAAGAAGAACACAGAAAGGGCAAATATGGAAGAGAAAAAATTGCACAAAAAGCTTATTATAAAGAGGGGAAAAAACAAAATTCAATTAAAAAAATGAACGAGTCTCCCTTTATCTATTACCACAAAAAGACTGCTTATGTGTATCTTCACTGGGCGATCTGCAAAACACTATTTTAAAAATTGTTCTGTTTTCTCAATTTAACACAACTGTTACTTTTTAAGCTAAATGCACAGTAAAAAGAAAAAATAGGGATTTCTTGCCTAAATCCTCCTTTAGGTTGAGATTTCACACAACAGTTGAGTCAGTTTGACAGCTTGCCGCTGTTGACTGGGGAAGCAGCCTCACTCCCCTGCTTTGTTCCCAGCCATGTGGTCTTACTTCTTCCCTTGTGCTGAAACCAGCACTTGTCTGACACCCCAGTAAAAAATATTCTGATCTCTAAATTAAAAAAAGAATATTTTTTTCTTCTGCAGATATTTTTGTTTTTAAAAAACATTGAGAAGGTGGTGAGATTGCTTAATAGTCCTATGAAATATCACCCTTAAAACATTCCTGGAACTACAGAGAAGACAGACATTTGTGTTTTGTGCCTGTTCTGTTCATTCTACTATTCCCCATTTCATTTAATTAAATGCAAGTATTAAATGTAGTGCTATTCTCCTTATAAATTAATAAAAATGATGCAAAGAGGTATGTTATAGCCCCCTGTGCAAACTGCTAAGCAAAAGCAGGATATGAGGACTAAGGCTGAGTTTCCCTCTTACTTCCACACTACAGACTGACACCGTGCAGAGCACAGAGCAAGGCAGGCTATTGGGCATCAGCTAGGCTGAAGACCAAGAACAGAAAAAATTACAAATCATTTGCCATATTCTGCCTTCAATTACACTCCTGCAACCTGGCTGACATTCACTGCTTCAGCTTCCCCTCACAGTAGAATTTGGGTTCATGTATACAGATTAGTTAGACTTTGCTTGTTTTCATGACATTACTACCATTATTTAAATAAAGGATCTGTTCTTGTTCTCTTCTGTTTCTGGGAGGAACAGATTTCTTTTTGAATGTTCTTATAACAGGATGGAAAAAATCTGTGTTTGTGCTATAATCCACAATCCACAAAACGATGTCCATTACTTTGCCTTATCCCAAGATTTTTCCTTGGGAAATGTTATTGCTAAACACACACACACACAAAAAGAAAAAACATTGCTGAAAACAAAAATTAGTTTCCAATATTCAACCCTGACACTTACTCATAAGTATAGGCTTATTACTATCTGTGGTACAAACAGGACATGGCAGGATTCAGGCTATTAAAACCAGAGATTATTCAAAAGTTAACATGTGCTTTTTATTTACAGAAACAGAACAAAAGGGACTCCAATTGAAACAGATCATTTAAATAAAACCAGCATACTACTTATGCAGATAGTACACTTATGTAGATACACACGTGCGCACACATGCACACCCAGCCAGAGCTTCCAGTGTTTTCTGGCTCCTGGTATTACATGCAGGAACCTAGTGGGCCCAAAAAGCCTGGAGCACATGCCAGGATTTTCTGGGTATCTCGGCTCCCCAGTAGAAATATGGGAGTCACCGGGCACAAGAGGAGCCTCTGCTAAAATGGAGCAAGATCCTCAGCTGCCTCTCAGGGAATTTGTATGTGTTTCATCAAATCCAGCATATTCCTGAGAAATATCTGAGGGTATTTGATGAAGTGACATTTCCCTGATCATTTCCCTTATTGTTCCTTTTTAAGAGACAGCTGAAATTATTTAGATTGCTTGTTAAAAGAAACAAACACAGGAAATGAAACCGGGTGAAAATAATTTCTTAATTTTGAGGGTGCATGAAGGTGGAGCAATCCTTACCAAAGATAAATGAAAATGTAAACACACTGATTTTAATCAAGAGCACTTTTCATAAGAATATTTCTCTCACTAGTTGCTGCTGATGGCTCCCTTTCCTTTTAGAGGTGTGTTACCCATTCTGGAATATACACAAGAGTTCAAGTGTTGCATAATTACACAAAACAGGGCCTGTACCAGAATATCCTGTTTTGCTTCCTGTACACTCACTAGGGTGGCTCAGCTGAATCCTTGACAACATCTAGCTCCACGAAGAAAACATCAAGACTCCTTGCTGATAGCCGTTTTTTACCTAGAGCGTCTCAGCAGTTGGGCTGTTTAGCCCCAAAGTGTAAGCAGACAATCACCCTATTGTTTACTTTCTAGTCAGAAGGAGCATTACTGCTTTTCTTCACTGTCCATGGCCTCTGTAATCCTAGCAGTCATGTTCACTCAGCAGTAAGTCTAAATATGTGCTTCCCAAAGGAGTTTCAAATCCATGACATAGATTAGCATCACTGTGGTTTGATGCT
>VZTV01096662.1:0-11974 GCA_013400875.1 Anhinga rufa | reverse complement strand
GTGTTCCACTACCCTCTCCTCTCAACTTAATGTTATCTACATATTTTATTAACCAGATGTTTTACTTCCTCTTGCACATCACAAGTGGAGATGCTCCATGAAAGGAGAGCCACCCGTTGTCCCTGTAGGGAACATATGAGACACAACCCCCTTGCCTATTATTATTCCTTGTTTGCAGCCCTTCAGACAGTTCATGTGACAGTATTTATGTCTAAGCCAATGGGAGATAATATTTTGAGAGGCACTTTATCAAACGCTTTCCTGACTCCCAGCTCTTTGATGCCTGCTGCTCTCCCTGCTCCCATTCATTTTGTAGTTCTGTCGGCTTTTTATGCATTTTTCTCATGGACTTAGTCTTTGTAAACCCATGGTGCTCCTTGCATATGTTTCCATAAAGAGATCTGTGTAATTCTTGGGACATTATAGGGAGAGCCATGAAAAGATACCTTTGAAAGCCAGCACAAAAGCTCCAGTTGTGTTCAGAGCTCTAAAGCTGTTTCTAAATAATGAGATACACCATACTGTTTGACTGGGCTTGGGGAGAATAACTCTAGATAAACATTAGGAGATAAAAGAGATCACCTTCCCCTTTATGCATTTCCTTGTATTGTGTGAACTGTTTTCCAGTGGGGATTGAATCACATCTTGTCTCATACAGAAAGCAAAAGAAGTCATTAGCTCTGCTAATTGTTGAAGATAAAGGGTAAAATGTGATGACAGTTTGCTTTGTGTGTGGTTAAACTTGTTAAATGCATAAATTAAGCAATTCTTTTAATTCTCATTTGATTCACTACTATTATGGTATTCCACCATGCCAGCACACTCAATTTGAATTTAAAGTATACCTTTTCTTGTTGTACGTATTAAGTAAATAAAATTACATTGGGTACACAATACCTAATGTTTTAATTTGGTATTGCATTATACAACATCCTTTGAGTGCACACAGTGTGAACATGTAGTTTAGTTAATATTTCTACAGAAAGTTGATGAGTAGTATGACTTGATCTGGTTTGTTGTGAAGCCACAGCACATGTATACACAAACTTAGTAGAAATACATGGTTTTGGCCAGCCAGGGTATTTGGGAGTTTTTGCTTATAATTGAGTTTAATTTACATCCATTTGCTTTTGAGAGTATGTGAACATACTTAAAGCACCTTGAAGGTTATATGTTTAATTAGATTTAATTAGATTGTTAATTAATGTCTTACTGAGAAATGGATGAGCATTGAGGCATCAGGATTATCAACTGCACCAGGATTCACGGCATCAGGATTTTTTCAGCTATCAGCTGTGTGCAAGGAGGGTGATAGTATTGTCACATGTGTCCTGGCACTGATGCTTAGAGACAGCCATTGTGTGTGTTCAATGTGAACGTTGCCCTAAACCTTTCCCTGACTTTTGCACCTGAGCAGTGTTAAATGTGCTGTATTTCGGGGTGACTGTTTTGCAGAAAACAAGAAAAAAAAAGACACTGATACTTGAAATTTTGTGCATGGCTATTGAAAATCCTCGGTTTCTATTTGTACTAAGTGCAAGTGCGCTACATACTGAGGATGAGTTAAGTTTAATCCCTGATCTGTGAAGCACTCGGGATCTCAGCTGAACCTTGGCATTTCAGGCCTATAGTTGCATATAGCTACTATGTATGCAACGTTTCTCAGCCTTTCACAAAGAAAAGATCTGAGCGTTCTCCCAGGACTTGTCCTGTCCTATCCCTCTAGTATAGTTAAATCTGTTGGCATAAAAATAAATAGATTTGTACTTCTGGAGATAAGCCTTTCCCAACATAATAATAGTATCAATCTGTGACTTTCTTTAAGACTTAGCAGCTTAGAAAGACTTGAATTCTTGGCATGTTTCCTAGTAAAAATGCCCTGCTTCTACCTCTACTAGCTTAGAGAGGAGCAGTTCAAATGGCGTCCTACTGGCAGGTGACAGGTCCATGGCTGATGCACCCTGTGCTCCCAGAAGCACTGTCATTTTTTCTTCCCTCAGTGTTAGCTACATTATAGAAAATTTTGGATTCTGTTCCACCAGTGAATATGAGCACATAGCAGAAGAAACTACAGCATCAATGCACACCAACGGCTCCTCCATGCACTCCAGCACTTTAGCTTCTGTCTCACAGGAGCTGGTCCAGTATTTTGAAAGGTAAACTAACCTGCTAAAAAAAGCTTTGAAGCCTTCAGTGAACATCTCCTTAGAGATGTTATTCCCTCATTTAAACTCACAAAAGTCTGTTGCCATCCAGCAGCTAGCTGACTGTACAAGTTCTTAGAGAAGTCCTGCAGATCTCACTTTCCCCACCTGCTCACTCCCTCATGTTACATGAGGGCTTTTGTGTGGAACTAAGAACTGCATGTACACTTGTGCAGAAAACAAATGGGGTTTGGGGGAATTAGTTCAAATGGTGCCTATACATTTGGGATTTTTAAGGTCGAGGGTAGGAAGTGCACGGGCTAAGGTCCAAATTCCCAATGAGACATAAACATAGGTCATGATATTCACAAATTCAGAGTCTTGTTTGGCAGAAAATAGCATACCAGAACATGAATGTAGAAAAACATAAGTATTTTGTTATAGGATTCCTTAAAAATAGTTGCTGGTAAAACAAGATTTCCAGTACAAACAAATAATCTTATCTTTAGTCAGTCCTTTGTTAATTTAGTCACTCTCAGTTTCATCAAAGAGAGGCTATATCCTCGGAAGTTCCTCTGACAAAGGGGTCCCCCAAAATCTGGAAGATTATCCAATTACAATTTAAAGAAATGTACAGCAAGGAGCACTGACTAAAGATAGAAGTCTCTGAGAAAGAGCAGGAAAGAGTGTGAGCGAGTGTGTGTCTGTGTAAGAGCACTTCACTTTCTTTTATAAGTAAAGTGAGGAGAATTATACCTGCACTTAAGTTTTGTGGTGAGTGGAGTCAAGGTCCCTAGTGTTGGGTTTGGACCTGCCTACTCTCCTTCATTTCTTCTTTTCTTCCACTTCTCTCTCTTGCTATGTGCAGACCCCATGACTATATGAAAAACTGACATTGATTCTTAAGGAGTTTTTTTAGATTTACATGTATTAACACAAAAGGAGCTCTTGACTTAGAAGCTCTGTATGGGCAGTACAGGCAGAAAATAAAGATTGCTGTTAATCCCAGGCTGAGTCAGGGGAGCAGTGGATGGCGATTTCTCCTTCGAACAAGAGAGATGCCAGAGAGACATTACCTTGGAAATCCCACCCAGAGCAGGATCTGTAAGAGCTAACAGCTTGTCCTAAATTCTTCTAGGTACTTGGAATTGTCCACAGAGGAAGCCTGTATTTTCATGCCTGGAAGGAGAATTGCATGACGATGCATTCCCATCCCATGCCCATCAAAAGTACTGTGCTCTCTGAGCTGGCACCCAGGAGACTGCCCAACTGATTCAGAAGCATCTGAGATTGAGAATGATCAAGGCCATTTACTCTTCTTTATTACTAACAGCTCTTGCCCGATTCGCCCTGAGGCACGGTTGAGCTAACCTTGCTGTTTAACCCTTGCAGCTTTGGATCTGACCTTTCCCTTCAGCCAGCGTGTCTGTGAGGCAGTGGATTGCCTGGATGCAAGCTGGCAGCTCTGCACTGCATGCTTCAGCAGCTTCCAACACCAAATTCCTTTTTCTGTCATTTGCTCCTTTACCAGTCCTGTGTGTTGTATCAAAAACTCCTGTTAGCCCCATTTTATGTTCCTAATTCTCCCCAGCTTCACTAGGTTCAACCTGAGGTCTTGTTTAGGGAAAGTCATGCTACCCTAGACTCTCATTATTCACTCCATTATCAACCACGATTCTGCTGTTTACAACGTTACATCATTAAAACGGCCTTTTAAGACCACTTTTTCAGGAAGTCTCTTTCTCCATCTGCTTTTTCCTGTGCTCCTCCTAGATACATTTGGCACTGAAAACTTTGCCTTCATTTTCCTTGCACAGATAGAGAGAAATGGGAGATCAGGAAGATCTTTGCCTTCTGTACAGCTCAGAAGTCTTCTCCCATTGACTTAACTGGCTCTACACCCTTGCAGAGGGTAAAAATATCAGAGATTTCTCTTTGTTGCTAGTGTCATTCTGGTTTTAGAGCCCATTGGAATCCTAGGCCACTGCTGGAGCTCCTGGACTGTAGAGATGTAGAAAGCAACTGTGGATTTGACTCGCAGCATTTTACATCTGCATGTGTACTGCATGTGTAAATGGTGACTTACAAACCGAGGGATCCTGAAGGATTATTCTCTGCATCAGCAGCCTGCAAAGTTTTTAAGCACAGCTGTCCTTCCCTTCAGCTGCACTGATACAGCATCTTGCAGAGACTGACAAAAAAGCTCAGGTTAAAATAATGTACCCCCAAAACCTTATATGCTGGGTTATTTCAGCGATCCAGCTTAGAGTGTGGTCCTGTGAGCAGGGAAGAAGAAATGTGCCAGACTGAGGCAACCAGATGAAAGTAAGGAGCCAGAAGAGGGGGTGAGTTTGAAGGTGAGGAGCCCCTCAGCCTGGCTGTACTGCCAAAGCCGCTCTGAGGCTCTGCATCTCCGGTAAACTGCCTCCAGGCCTCTTCTTGCTGACGTGAAGCACAAATAGACCAGGACTGAGTGGGAGGAGGGATGCTCTGGAGTTCCCAAAGTTTGCAGGAAGGCAGAGGAGAGGCAGCCAAGTGTTACATTTGCTATGCATGTCTTCTCTGGCCAGGGAGGGGGCAGTTCCCCGCGGCTCTGCTTCCAAACTGATCAATGCCAGCGGCAGCCTGGAGGCAGCCTGGCTGCCGTGAGCAAGTGTGACTCACTGCTACACCACACAGCTGAATTATTTGGGGTGGGTGGGCAGTGTTTGTCACACTGTCGATGATGAGGATTTGGCTCTGCTAAGCCAGCACATAGGCTGTCTGGGCTGTTAGGTCAACCTTTACTATGCACACAGAGGTCAATGACTAAAACCTACTGGAACAAGACGAATGTGGCATGGGCAAAAGCATTACACCAAGGCAAGACACTGCACCAGTGCTAAATAATGAAATTTATTGCAGTAGATGCTGCATCAAAAGCTGAATGATTCTTAGACTTCATTCACAACCTGTTTAATAAGACCTATGATGAGTATTACAGTCTAGGACTCTTTAAAAGTGCTCCCTTGACATGTACACTACTTAAAGGAACACTCAAGTGATAAATTTGTTTTCCAGTGCTTAAGGGAGATTTAGTGTTCCCCTGCTCAAGCAAGAAGTCCCTGATCTTCCTGCAGATGCAAAACAGCCCCCGCTTTGTTGTGATTCTGAAAGAAGGGAGGGATGAAATCTCAGTCTTGTAGCATGGAGTCTGTCTGAGTTAATAATAAAGTGTTAATAATGAAGATTTGTCTTTCTCTAGGAAGGGAAATACACTGAGAGCAGGAGAAAGGTATACTGATGGACAGGAGGAATTTTCTAAACTTAGGAAGGAAGTCAGTTACACAACTCCCACTAATCATACTAGGCTGAATATCCAAGGCACCTTAGAGGTTGTAGCCTATATAGATTTAGACAAAACCAAATTCAAATGGTACACTGATGACTTTTTGCCCCACAAAGAATCTTGTAATTTCTGAGGGTAACAAATGCTACCTAAGTGTGAAAGAGAAATAGAATATACTAATTTTAATGCAAATTGTTTTTTTTTTCAGATAAAAAGCACTGCATAAAAAGTATAGTGGCAGTGCTGTAAATGTTCTGCCTGTGGTACATTTACTTGCCATTAATTACTGACATGTAGGCTAGTTGTTATAAGGAAATACATGTATTTTTTTCCATTAAGCGATGCATTTTACACTTTCAAATCAACTTCTGTTGTTTCAGTGCTACTGGAAATTTGAAAATTGTTGAAGTCGATTCAGGTGGTCATTTTGTAAAGATCCTGAACTGTGCCCCTGAAAAAGAGGAAAGCATTGGGAATTATCTCTTGAAGCAGGACGTCCAAGGTCAACCAGTGGCTGTATTTCGCTTTCCCCCCAAGACCAGGATGGGGCCCAACTCCACTGTGACAGTGAGTGTGGGGGTTTTGAGTGCCTTTTCTCAGCTGACAGACTAGGGTACACTCTTAGCCTGATGGTATAGAGTCAAACTTAAGTCTGTATTTTCAGAAGGACTTAATGCTCACAAATAATGTTGAATTCAGAAGAAGCTGCTAATGTCCATCATCAGTACAAGCCTGGCATTTGCATGACATGTCCAGCATTTCATGTTGCCCAACAACGGGAAGCTATCCTGGAAAGTCCTTGTTGCATATAGTCCTTTTTCCAACCATTGCTCCCAAAGAAAGCTCCCCATACTGTCAGAATATTGAGTTGTGCCAGTGTTTGCCAAAAGAGGGTGTGAACCTTGGATCAGATACCCACAAATAATAGAACTGGAAAGGAAACGAGTTTTATGTGTTGCTACTGAAGCAATTGATATGGTTTTGTGTATAGTCCGAGGTATCACTATAATAAAGTCTCACCTGAAAAGAAAAAGAAAAATGGTGCTGCTTTCCAGGCTGTGCCCACTATCTGAGGACAGCTGTTATCCAGCAGAGAAAGCCATAAACCACCGTTCTGGCAATGGGGCTCGCTCCTGGCTTTGCCTTGGATGACTTTAGGCAAAATGATGACACTCTGTGCCTTAGTTTCCTATTCTGTAAAAGGAACATAATGATGTGTTCTCTTTTGATGTCATGCCAGAGCTATATGTTAAAAATTCAGTGCATGGGCTGCTGCTCTTCAAAAATTACTTCCCCTCCAGCTAGTTCAGATGTATCTTTTTGCCAGTTTGAATAAGAGTTAGAGAGGTAGGAAGGATCAAAGATGCAAAGAGTCAGATGACTCCATCATACCCCAGAAAAGCTTTAAATAGAAAACAACAACAAATATATGCATCTGCTATCCATTGTAATGGAAAAGGCTTGAACATGTGAACTAAATGTGACCAAGGATCAGTTGTAGGTGTAGCTGAAGAATGTCTGCTGGTGTCTGCACGTGGCCTCCAGCAGTCTTTGGGATGTACCCACACTCAGAGCAGGCATGGCCTTTGCTGTACTGAGTAAAGATGCTGGCTGCAAGACACCTTGCAGATCTCCCCAGTAATGGTTTCCCCTTAGCTGGCTTTAACACACTAACCGTTCCCACCCACCCCAAAAGTAGTCCCTTCTGAAGTGTTCTGATCAGTGCTGAAGTCATTGACAGGGTTACTCTTCTCATTATCGTTAAAGGGCTCTTGGGTGACCAACTGACTGAGGTAGAAGGCCCACCACAGCTTCTGTTTCAGCATATGCAAGCAGAAAATTTCTGCTGGTTTATTAATCTCAAAGGGTGGTACTCAGGCTGCCAACTCTTGCATCTAAAACTCATGTACAATAGTGTCTGTGTCAGACAGCCGGCTAGGAAGGACTTCCAGGTCCCAGGTCCCTGTGAGAACAACAGATGAACCAAGGCAAAATGCTCAAGTCAGATGCCAGTGTAGATGGTTGGAATATGGCTTGAAGCCTCTTCTACCACTGGTGCTTGTTTCTTTTTTCCGAGATGAAAATTGAGGCCTAGCAGAATAAAAGGAGGCAAAGTCCATGTTCATCACCAAGCTAAATGCAGGTCAATGCAGCCCTGCGTGAGCCCTTTTACAAGAAAGCTGGAAATGCAAGCTGGTGGAGGGCCAGAAGAGCCACAGTCAATGCTGTCTTCTGGTGTATGTGTGAAAAAGCCACAAATACACTTTGGCAGAGTGCCGTATGGTGAGCAATTTTGGAAGAGAGCATTTTCTTTTTTTTCAAGATACTTCTCCTTTAAAATTGAATGAGAATTATTTTGGCTACTCCGAAATGGTTGAAGCCATTTTCTCACAGACGGCAAATGCCAAATCCTTTAGGAACACCATTTGCAAAAGCGTGTTGTGGTTGTCTTGTGTAAGACAAATGTTTTCATAACAGGTCCTTTTGTTACTGCATTAGCAATAAAGTTCACAGATAATTGTGTTCACTTTATAAAGTACAACATTGTTAAATCTTTTGTATAAGGATAAAAGTACAAGAAATTTCTAGTCTCCAGTAGAGACAGCTTCTCCCTGAACAGAGAGAATCCAGAATCAAGCAGAGACTGGAATTTTAAAGCTGATATCACAGATCTCTTCCAATGCCCCTGGTAATTCAGAAAATAAAAGAAACTGCCTATTTTTAATCTTACTCTCAGCAAGACAGACCAAAAACCCCAGGATTTACTATCACACCTTGAAAAATGTGCCTTTGCTAATCTCTGTTAATCCACAGGAGAGGTACTTGAAAATAATCACTATAACTAAACTGTGAGTCTTGAAATATAGTTCTTTCAGCTTTGATTTCACAGATCAAATAGTGACCAGTGTTACAAAAATCAAAAAGGAAAAGGAAAACCTTATGTTTTTACTGAATTCTCATATTGTATTAATATCCAGGAGCCATTTTGTCTTTAATCTAATGGCTGCTTGATCTTTGTAGGTTTGGGCAGCAGATGCTACAGTGCTTCACAAACCTCCCTCAGATTTTCTTTGGAAGGACCTGGGGAGATTTAGGACAAGCCTTGACTGCGCTACCATTCTCTGTGAGCCTAATGGTCAAGTGAGTGCCCTGAGCAAAATCACTGCATTTCCTTACCCAGACAGCTCTATCACTGGCCGACCATCAGAGGTTTAGGATCATATTATTAAAGACCTTGTAGAATCAAGCACAAATAATTGAAACACAGCAAAGCTGTGATCTCTCTCTGTTAACCTTGCTTCAGTGTGGATGTTAATTACTAGGATCTGAAGGACTGAACAAAAGCAGCGGATTGACAACACCACTTGTTGAATGGAAAGCTAACAACCTCACAGCGATTGAAGGAGGGGCTCAACAAGTGTGAATTGCCAGCCCACTGTCCTCTTCCACTGTGTTTCAGCCATGGAAGATCCAGCTATGCCCAGGACTATTCAGCCCATGGGTGTCCATTAGTAACTGCCATCAGGTTGGCAACTGTGTTACATATTTTTAGGCAAACTTCTGTTGACTTGGGGATGAGAAAGAGCTCAAGATCATTTTTTACCCTATAGTTGTCCAGTGGCAACTATGGTTTTGGTAATTTTTAGCTAGATAAACTTGAACTAGTGACAATATAGAAAAGACCTGGGATTTTCATGAACAGGGTAAATTATACAGCTTCCCCAAGGTGGCATAATTTACATCTTACAAACTGTTAAGTGAATGTTGTCTTTTGGTCTCACCTTTTCACATTTACTCCTCTTCTAGCTCAGTTTGGCCATACTTGCTATTAAGTCAGTGCCAGGGAATAAGAGGCTGAAAGGGAATTTGAGATTACCTCTGCCAGGATTGCTCCTGGCTGTGGCTTGCCTAGGTAGTTCTGGAAGACCTTCATTAACAGTCTCCACCATGTCCCCAGGCAATCTGTGTTAGTGCCTCACTCTCTGTATGCTTAGAAAAGCTTTCCTAGTGCCTAAGCTGAACTTCTGCCTCTGTTTTAGTCCTTTCCTTCTTGTCCTATCCACTGTGGACATGGAGAACAGATTGCTTTTTCTTCCTTCAGCAGTCTTTAACATACTTGCAGAATTGTCATGTCCTCTTTTCTCTCCTTCTCTGTCTGGTTTACTTAATTGGAGCAGTGGAATTTCAAGGCTCTTAGATGATGAATCTACCCTAAATATATTTAAAGACTGGAAATGGATTTTAAAGACCAAAGGAAAAAATCTGGAACTTGGTGGTTGCCATTACTATTTATCTTTCAAATGATAGATGACTCAGAAATACATTGGAACACCTACCCTTTTAGTCCTTCCTAGTTTGTCTACAACAAACAATTATCTTGATGAAAAAAAATCAGAATATAAATAAGCAGCAGTATGTCGGGTTTTTTCAGGCTGTGGCTTGGTACACTCCTCCCTACTGGAACAGGAGGCAAGGATGGGTGGCAAAGGAGCAAAGTGAAAACATTGGGAACACGGTTATACCAACTTTCTCAACAACAAAGCAAAAAGAGGGATGGGAAAAGGAACAGGAATTCACAGTAACTGATATGGAGTGGAAGAGGGCTGACCCACGGCAAACAGGAAAAAAAAGACAAAGCTTCATTAAAAGGTATCTGATGTTCACTGAGTGTACTCTGTAATTACAGCATTGTGCCAGACTGGCTCAGTAACTGAACATTTTTAAATGAGCATCTTGGTAAGAATTTTTTGCAAAGCTTTGGAATTTTGAAAATAAGAATTAACCTTATCCTTCAAACAGGAATCCAGTCCAAAACTCCTGATAACAGTGCATTCGTTGTCCATCAAGACTAAGTGGAAAGTAAAATTCCTCTTAAAATGTGATCTGTTATTACATACTATCCTTTCAGCCCCAAGTGTTTAGATGGCACCATTCAAAGTCCATGAGCTGGAAAGCTTTCAGCCAAAAATGTTGATATTCACAGAACTATTTACCTTTTTCTTGAGAACAAAGGAGTGAACATGGTCTTCTTTCAGACCACTGCACTTTGAACTGAGCTAGTGACTGAAAACCATTGCTTTCTAAATTATTTCAGAACTGTCTTCTAACCTTTGTATCAACTTAAACTTGGCAGCACTATGAAAAAGCATGGTTCATTGGTCTAGCTGTGGACGGTTTAGTTTGGGCACCCAGTCTCAGTCAGGAACCCCTGAGCTGAGCCACTGACTCTTTTGAATAAGGATTGCAATACTCGAGTTTTTTTTCCTAAGTCCCCTCCAGAATATTGGTTCCAGGGGCTTTTGAGCCATGTTCACAACAGAAAAAAGTGTGCTGAGGAATTGATGTATTTCAAAAACAAAGGATTACCCAATCCAGATATATTTTCACAAAAAAAAAGTGGGTGACCCTTCTTACGTTTGGGGAAATTGCTCTTCTCTAAATTTCTTCTCCAGACTGTGGCTGGAGATGTTCAGAAGATAGAGTTTTCAGCATAGGTTAAACAGGCTGTTCTTCACAAGCTTTGTTCTTAAAAATGGCTAAATCACTTTTGTTCAAACTCTCCAAAAAAAAATTAAGTCAGAAGCAGGGAAAAATTATGTAAAAATTCAGTGCAAAATGTTCAAGTCTGGCAGAATTATAACCAATGGCAAACGGTAAATTATAATGTGATATGTCAAACAACATAGAAGTTGCAGTTCTTCCACCTACAGCTAAATGCAAAATGTGTCAAATATATGTGTGCTGTTTGTTAGGTATATCACACAAATTTAATGTATGTGTGCAGTAAACACAGTAAATCTATGCAAAATACAATAATAAATATGATAATGCGATGCAATAAATAATACAGTAATAAATGCAATATGCATATTTTTATATCCTGTCTACATACATGCATGTACAAAATGAGTGAAATACACACAGTAAACTTAATTGAATTTCTGTTTACAGGGAAAAAAAGACCTCTGCATCCCTTTTCCCTACTCAGAGTGCCTGGTGCCAGAGCCCAAACTCTTCCACACACCCTCACTTTTCTCTGGTTAGATCATTAACCATGGGGAATGACGGCAGCAGCTTGTGCAGGCAGTCCCGGTGTCAGTCATCACGGCCTGACCCTGTGCCAGGTGAGTTCAATGGCAGATGCAGTATATGCTGTAATATGCACAGTGGCAATGGGATGGATTTTCTGACACAAAAAGCTTAGGACTTAAAATACACATTGCCACCTCTTACTTCTATAGCAGTGATCTGCAAACATTTTTAATTGTGCACACCATTGGTAAAAAATTTTTGAACATGTACTCCCAATATATATGCATCTATTTATTTGTAAATTATACACATTTACTACTGCAATAGTATATTCCGTACATTATAAAACACATACCCAAACAGAAATTTAAAGGATGAGATAAAGATGAAAAGATACTATTTTAAAAGTATTTAAAAATATAATTTTAGTTATTAATATTACAACAATATTTTCTTCCTGCACCCCAAT
>VZTV01096660.1:0-15627 GCA_013400875.1 Anhinga rufa | reverse complement strand
CAGTTTTTATGGCCCACACAGAACCATACAGAATCGCTGAGGTTGGAAGGGACCTCTTGAGATTACCCTGTCCAACCCTGCCCTGCTCAAGCAGGGTCACCTAGAGCAGGCTGCCTAGGACCATGTCCAGATGGCTTCTGAATATCTCCAAGAAGGGAGACTCCACAACAGCCTGGTCAACTTATTCCACAGTTTGACCACTCTCACATTAAAAAAGTGTTTCTTGTGTTCAGATGGAATCTCATGTGGTTTAATTTGTGCCTATTGCCTCTTGTCGTGTCAGAAGGCTCTACTAAGAAGAGTCTGGCTTCATCTTCTTTATTTCCTCCCATCAGGTATTTATACACATTTGTAAGACCCCTGATCCATTTCTTCTCCAGGCTAAACAGTTGCAGGTCTCTCATCCTCTCTGTATATAATAAATGTTCCAGTCCCTTAATCATCTTTGTAGCCCTTCACTGGACTTGTTCCAGTAAGTCCATGCAGACACATGGAATGGGGAGCCCAGAATGGGGCCCAGCACTCCAGATGTGTCTCATCAGTGCTGAGCAGGAGGGACCACACCTGCTGGCAATACTCTGCCTAATGCAGCCCAGGAGGCTGTTGACCTTCTTTGCTGTGAGGTCACATCGCTGGCTCATGCTTGGCTTACTGTCCACCAGAATGCCCGGGTCCTTCTCTACAGATCTGCTTTCCAACCATTTGACCCACAGTTTGCACTGGTGTCTGGGGTTATTCCTCCCCACATGCAGTACTTTGCACTTCCCTTTTTTGAACTTTATGAGGTTTCTCTCTGCCGGTTCTCCAGCCTGTCAAGGTTCCTCTGATGGCAGCAAACCCAGCTGATGCATCAACTGTGATTATCTGTGTAAGTTTGTGTAAAGATGTGGGCCCATCAACATCTTGTAGAGTAGGATAATAACACCTTTTGTCTTGTATCAAATTCTCTCAGGGATGCCTAACGTTGTCAATTGTTTTGGCTGCCATTGCACATTAAGCCAATGGTTTTGTAGAACTGCCACTGTTGGTAAGATCTCTCTTTCCTGAGATATAATCTCCAGTTCTGAGTCCAGGATTATGTAAGTACAGTTTACTTCTTCCTACATGCATAATGTTCCAGTAACTTACACTGACACTTTTCTGTCACTTTTTGCCCATTTGTTCAGTTTTGTGAGGTCCCTATATATTTCTGCAATGCAAGTGTGGCATTTTTCTACCTAAGCGATCTAGTAGCAGCTGCAAACTTGAAAATCTCACTATTCCAGCCTCTTTTGCACAGTGTCCATGAAGACATCGAATAATTTTTTTTTTGGCACTTTTAATGGTCAAAGTAATCACTAAATTGTACCCTATGCCTTCCACCCTTTCCCCAGCCTTCAGTCCATAAGGGGACTTTTTCAGCAATCACATGGTGACTTGTGTGTTTTCAGTAAACTTTGGTATGAAAGGTGGTCAAAAGTTTATTTAAAATCCAGTATGAAAATCCAGTATGTCCACTAGATCCACTTCAACCATGTACTTTTTTACACCCTTGGAGAACTCCGACAAACTAAAAAGTCAGGATTTCCCTTTGCAGATGCCATGCTAAACTTAGCTAAACAGACTGCTTTCCATGCATTCAGTAATCTCTTTTTTTATTAGTCTCCCTTCTTGCCAGGGAAGAAGGTTGGACTCACTGGTCTGTAATTCCCAGGATCTCATACAGCGCACTTTCCTAGGTAGGATTTACCGAGGCAATCCACAGTCCCCTGGCAGTTACTCTTAGCTATGGAGCGACAGGTCGTAATTTCTGTAATTTCACATTATCTATTGGTCACACACTGATTTTCTAATGTTAAATCTAGGACACAAGAATACAGTTAATCTTTTTTCACATCCTATTTTCTTCTCTCAAGTTTGCCACTATGTCAGAATTAAAGCATCAGCACATAAATGTTTCTTTAGGGATCTACACCACATCAGTGCTGTCTATATGGTACCTGTGCACTGACTATTGTTACTATTTGTGTGGTAACTCCTTGTTCCTATGTAAGGATCAAAAACTGACCATGTACTCAATACTGTATACTATGTGAGCTAAAATTTGCTCACTTCCCTGAATCATACTGCTGTGCTTGTTTAGCATTTCAGTTTTAAAAGTTTAAAAGTGGTTTAGAAAAGCTGAGTTTTATCATGTCTCACTTTAAATGCCTGAAGAAAAATAATTTTCAGAAGTGCTGGGTACTTTTGCTCTGAAAAGCAAGACTTTTTAAAAGAGTTTTGGGTTTCCAACCAGAAAAACCTCAACTTAAAGCGTTTATTATCACTCACAAGGTCATGGCTAAGGAAAACTACTTTCCAGAACCCCTCCAGTTTCCTGTCTTCTCATAACTATTTTACACACCAAATGAAGGCCCCTAAGAGTCATGGCATGAAAAAAATAGCAAACACAGGAAGATCGCAGAAACATTCAGACTGTGCAACAGAGCTGTTCAGAGTTGGTGGTTTTCCTTTGCAAGAGCTTGTGCAAACATTCTGTTCAATTTCATATCTGTGGGAGTTTGCATCCCCCACATCTAATATTCAGATACAAACTCACACAAACCCTTGTTCTCATAACATTCGCAGCTACATCTCACCTAAATATGCCATGGTGCTGAGTTTAATAAAAGATGCATTTAGCATCATTTTTTGGAGAAGACTTGTTAAAAGGTTTCTGACAAAAAAAAAATAAATCCTTTTTTTCATTTGCACTACGAGAGAATTTGGTGCATTATGACGCTTCGCATTACAATAGTTCTAAAAAAAAGATAACTTGAAGATTAGCTTAGGGATTCCAGCATATAAACACATCCTTTTGCAAAAGAGAAAAAAACACTTTTCCCACTAATGCAAACCACTTTTCACACTAATGCCTTCTATGTGTTGTATCAAATTAAATAGTTATGGTAAAATACAACACAATGTTCAAAAAGATTTTGTTTCCACAAACAAATTCTAGTTTCTGACCAGTATACACCAAAACAAATTTATCTGCAATGTTCACCCATCGGTACTGTGCCACATTTGACAGTTTTTCTTAAAGCAGTAGATACTCTTCAAATACTTGAAAGAAGCCAAAGTATTTAGGTGCTAACATTCAGTTTTCAAATAATTGTACTGCACTGAAGCTTAGGGTTTAGCATTTTTACTTGTTAACAACATGCTATCACACTTGTGATCCAACCAAAGTAATCAATTACCAAAGTAACCTCAGAACTATGAGCAGATTGCTTTTTCAAAATTATTCAGCTTTATCTCCCCACTGAGCCTTCCCCTTGTCCTCTCTCTATACACTCTAAGTGGGAAGGACAAGATGAAATGAATATCAAGTTATTCTTCCATATTTCTGAGAACAAAGACTTCCTCTCTAATGCTTTGGATTGCTATCCTTGTGGTCAGCTTGAGTTTACAAAGTCAAGAGAGCTAGCTGATCCCTTTGGCCTAACAACTGTGTGAATAATGTTAATAAAAAGAGTATCAGAGAGATTAGAGATCTTAAAAAAAAATACTCTATTTTTCATTCTCCAGTTTAGGAAGTGAGAAGGTCTGAAGACTAACAGAGCACATGATAGAAATGGTAAAGATAGTATTGCTCTTGATAAGGTAATTATATTTTGGAGCTCCAGTCATGAACCACCACGTTATACAAGATCATATGTAATCACAGAAATATCTGATACAAGCACTGCAGCAAAGTAAGAGAGACCCGTAAATCTAGTTTGAAAAACCTTTCCAGCTCATCATTATTTTCCAAGTGGATAAGTCTGACGATCTTTTTTTTTTTTCCCAGTAGGATAAATGACATACAGACTCAAATGTGAGTCCATACATTAAAGCACTTCAGCCCTTTGCTTGTCCATAACAAGGTGAGAAGTTCAAGACTCCTGATACTAGCTAACAGTAATATACGTGTATGCAAAATCTTGTTTACTTTTCCCTCCTATTCTTTCCTCTTCTTCCTTCTCTAAACCATTCCAGTGCCCACGTCTTGACACATTGAACTCTGCAGGTTAGGCTGCTTTTGATTTGCGAGGAGAGTTACAATAGTTAATTACAGAGCACGGTCTTCTGTGACTCAAACATTTTGCATTTATGGGCTCTTGATATAGTCCAGAGCAAGAGGCTAACCCATATTTAATTTGTCCAACACGTTTCTGGTTAAAGTTCCATCAAATGGGTGACTGGAATCCCTCCGATTCAGCTGGAAAAGTCACTTTGAAGGAGGCGTTTATTAGCAACATTTGCCTCAGTCACAACAGGAGGCCCTGAGGGCCTGGGGAAAATCAGTGGTTGCTTATAATAGTCAAAACCGGCTATTCCCCACAGGATAAAGTGTCAATAATAGGTTAGATATTATTATTTGGAATTGATTTTACAGCGGGTATAAAATTAAAGAAAATGAGGCCATTTCTTTAGGCAGCAAGGTCTGTGCTTTGAAATGCCCTCTAGCCTGACCCCCGCAGCCCCAGCCCCAGGAAGCACAGGAGGCTGCAGCAGGGCCTGCCTCCCAGCCAGCGCACCCAGCGCTGCACAGCTGCTCTGCATAGAGCATGATTAACATAGCTGAAGGCCCACAGCACTTAGCACAATTACATCAACAGGCTGTAGCTCATTCCTCCAGCGTGACAGGAAAAAGGCACAAAACCCAGATGCCTTTGCTTTCTTCTATCTTTATGTTTGCTGGAGTGATTTTTGTGAGTGTTTAATCCTCTCTGTGGCCCAACATTCACACGAAAATTTAATGTGCATGTGGTTTTGACTGAAAAAGTCCCAAGCCAGAATATCGTTAGCTCATGGTCTTTTCAAGTGATACATTCAGTAGTTAATTTTGAGGGTTTTCTACATTAAGAGGAGAAACATTTTCAGCAGTATCATGAATGAATGGGCTGGGCAGCCTGTAACTAGGAATATTTCTCTTTTCTTGCAAAGGGACACTCTGGAACACCTCTACAGAGACAGCCACAAATTCCTTTAGCACGAGGAGCACTGTCAGACTGCTTCATCCTGAGGAAAAGATATTCTGTAGCCTTTTACATTATGTTACTCTTCAGGTCTTCTACAGCGTTTTACTCTCTGTACTGTCCTGAACGAGGAGACAGCTTACTAAGAGAGTCCTACCATATCAGACAGACTGTACTACTATTGTAAATGTGATAAAATTATTCTTTGCAGAATACAACAAAGACCACCCTTAAAAATCTGTGGAATAAGAATGACCTTACTGAATAGCTACATTAAACAAAAATGTGAATACATTCTCTCTCTTTAGCATCCCAGCAGAAACCGAAAGTTCCTCTTGTTCAAGCCAACAATTATCCTTTCCTGGTTATTTCACTGTCCCTAGAAGATTTAATGGATACTGTTCTCAAAAGCATTAACATTCAAATGTTTCAGGGAACTTAAGCTTCTCATTGACAAACACCTCTAAAATTTAGCCTAAGCTTAAGTCTTGAAATGCTATAGGCATTTAGGAGCTGAAGTCTCAGTGAAACCCTGATACTTGCAACTTCTTTCTGAAAACAGACTAGATCATAAATCAATGAACATTTTGTCAACAACAACAACAACAAAAAAAGCTACATTTCTGCCCCATTGTAATCAGGTACAAATCCACTAGTCCAATTGGACTTATTCCCAGCAATATCAGGTCAAAGTTTCACCAACCCTATGTAAAACCTTCAATGTATAAAACTTATTTTCATTCCTGTCTTTTTCTTTTGAGGTAGCTGTGTGGATTTTCTTTTTTTCATTTTATTTTATTTTCCATCTTTATTCCCTTCTCCATTCGCCTCCTTTATACTCTCCTCATACATTCTCTTTTGTCAGTGTTTCTACCTCCATTCAGTACTTCTTCATTGTCCCTTTTTCATAAGACGTTAAAAATTATTTTTAAGCATGTTAAAACCAGGAAAGTAAGACTGAGTCTCATGATGAACACAGTATTTTGAAAGAAATCAAGACTGTATCTAGAAAAGGTTGCAGGTGATTTTTTTTCTTTAAAAAACAGGTTTATGGCTTTACCAGTCTCAAAAGGTCCTCCGGGTCTGAAGGTGGAGACCATAGTGCTCTTGATGGAGAAGGTATAGGTATAAAGTGCATGGCCCTAGTGAAGAATAACATGATGGAATATTTGTTCTGTCCCCACCAAAATGCATTAACCTCAAAAATTTCTTCTAAACCAGTCAATGCAATGCTTTTTTCTCAAGGGAATCAAAGAAACATTTGCATACAGGAGGTGTTTAAATATATGTTAAAAGAACATCACGGTTACTGATAGGGTCCTGTGAGCAGCACAACCCAGTGCAAAGCCCTGCATTAGCCCATTAGCCAGCTCTGTCCTGAGCTTTCACTCCTGAGGTGGTTGGATCCAACCAAGAGTGGAGGAAAAGCAGAGAATGTCATGCATATTTGGGAGTACAAGAGATAAGAATGCTAATGTAATTGTCATCCAGCACTATTTCACAGACCTTGATGTGGCCTTTCTTCTCACACTTGCTTGCTTAAGGAAAAAGCATGACCTGCATTTCTCTATTTGTGAGTTGCAAACTAGTTGTTAAATCTTTGTGGCAAATGGGTTCTTATTCAGTAGTGGGGACTCTTCTTATTCTGTTGATACCTTACATATATCTTATATACACCCTCATTCTCTTCCCTAAGCTGTCACCGGACTATGAATCTCAGAGCTGGGGCAACCTTGGTAAAGTTTCCTCACTGTCAGGGTTAAGCAAACTATGAGAAATCAGTGCTGGTGTAAATACGCATCTGACTTCAACACTTAACTGGGATGAGAGCTGCAGTGAAAAACGTCTAGTTTCACAATTCTGGTACAAGTCTCTTCCTCCTTCTACCATACACAGAAAGCAACAAAAAAACCTGTCCCAACTTGCTCCCTCACTCTCCATTACCAGTGTATGTCCTCTACATTACAGAAAAAGAAACAGCCCTATGTGACCATGATTTGATTTACATCGTCACATAACCAATACATTAAACAGTTATTGGAGATGATTTTTGCCATGTCCTTGGTGCAGTGCTTTCTGATGAAGTGTGCATAAAACACACATCTGATCTATTAAGCTATGGAAACGTTGTGTGAACCATATGGTAAGCGCTGATGAAAAAAGAGACCAGTGAAATCTTCAAACCTAAATATATTTGCCAGAGTTGGGGGTCTGATTTTGGTAATAGCCAGTACCAAGCTGGGATAATGTCATTAAAAATGTGTGATGTTACACGGGTCCAAACAGAGCAGGAGATTCCAGTCTGAAACCTAACGTGCTACATGAAATGCTGAACTTCATTAGGTGAAGCTTCTAACAATCATATGACATTTGTAAAAAAATAACTTACCAATACAACCCATGGCAGTGCGAAACTGTCTAAGTTTCCATGTCTCTTTTTACAAAAAGTACCAATTTAAACAGATTTTGCCACTCTTAGGAAAAGAAGCTGCTAGGCTTCTACCTGGGATTAGCATGTCTGACTAACAGATCTTTGAAAATACATTTTGTTTTCATAGATAGCCTTGAAGTATAGCTTTGTAGCCAGTTTTACACTTAAGTATCTCTACATATGATATGAATAATTTTTCAAGTAAGCTACTTATCTAGCTAGTTATATTAAAATAGTTTGGAGTATTTTGGCTGTTCGGGTTTGTGCTGAAGGAGATAAACCAACGACTTTTGATTATGTAAAATTGGTGTCTTCGGGTGCCTTTAAAACTGTCATTTTTGATTATCAATGTAAGACTCAGGCACATCTTTTCAAGTTTTCAGTTTGATTTCATATATAAGATTATTTTATTTTTATTTTTAAATAGGAGCAGGTAGCAGTGCTGGGTTCTGGTATTAATTACACATGGAAACAGAAAACCTGAAGTAAACCTGGTAGCATTTTAAGAATCCAGCTATTGTGAATTCATCTGGAATTCATTGAGCTACCCCTGGCTGTAATGAATTCATGCTGTATTAGTAGTAACATCACATGTACACTAATAGATGTTCTACTGAGATCAGTATTATTTAATTGACTCAAAGGATTAGTTTAAGATCAATTTTCTTTTAACTATATTTTTAACATGGCTTTCTACTGAAGCACAGCTTCCCACAAGACAAAAAGAAGACATCAGAAGAAAAATATGCATAAGAAAATACACAAAATCTGACATTTTTGTCTCCTTAGGAAAGATAAAAATTAGAATCATATAGTCTATCCCCCATGTAAACAAATACACTGTGTTTATTCATAAAATAATTTTCTCTGTGAGAAACAAACTAGTCAACTCTACAAAAGTGAACATATGCAGATTTAAGAGAGGTATTAAGACGCACCTAAGTAAAAATGAGGTATCTTAATTAAACTGAAAAAAATGATGCAAGCAATCTGTTTGTAAAGGAGTAGCAAGCAGTATCATCTGCACATTTCTGCTTTGCCAGGCATGCTAAATAGGAGAACACAAATAACATGCAGAAGATTTCATTGGTACCAGCTGCATGACAGGGATATGGTAAGTAATGGAAAACCAATAGCTTGGATACTTTGGGTCAGAAAAGGAAGATGTTCTTAACTGTTTGCTATGTCTTGTGAACTGTACCAGAAACACCAATGTGACCAGTGTCACCCCTTTTTAGCTTAGGTCCTGTTCCTGAGTTAGCTGGCTAAGACAAGCAGGCTAGTCAGACATCAAGGCTCAGATCCTTTTAATATAATCAATGAGCGCTTCTAAGACTGATAAGAAAAAAACGGGACTTCCTGAGTCTACCAGTTCAGCATCACTGAAGAAAGTATAAAAAGCAACAATAAAGAACTGGTAAGCTGACTGCTTCTCATGCTTTTATGCCAACCTCAGTAATGTCATGAGTCTATGCTATGCTAAAGGAACAGTGAAATGCAACCACAGGCAAGGAAACGAACACGTCTAAAAAGAGGCCTTGTCTCCTAACCAGCCAACAGCCAACTAACTGAATGTGCAGGTACACAATTAAAAGCATATGGCTAAGAATTTTGTTGAAAAAATCTTGCAATTCCAACTCATATTTCTACCTACTCTCCTCCTCTAGAGATCCTGGAGGGAAAAAAAAAGGCATCTCTGTTTTCCCTGTTCTTTGAAGATAGCCTGGCTTCCTTCATTTTTTCTTTAAAGAAAGAAGCCACTGCAGGGAAGTTAAAAAAAAAAAAAAAAGAGATAAATAAGGGATACCTGGTTTGGACAATTCTACTTTTCTTAGACAGTATATTCTACCTATGGACAGCAAGCCTTAGAAATCATCAGCATTCCTTATGTCAAACAGCTGCACTTTCTTATCCTTTTATTTCAGATTATCTTCCTCCCTGAATCTATCAGTCAGTAGCAGAAACAGCACTTAGCAGAGTTTAGGGCTGTGGTCACAAAATAAATAGTCTGAAGACCTAAATCAGAATTTAGAAGAGCTGCTTTCTTAGGAAGCAAGATTTACACACTCATGTATTGTGTGTGTATTCATCTGTCTGAGCCATCCCTCTCAATAACTTTAAGGCTCTGCTGGTCCCCTTCAAACAGATTTATCCAAACAATAGCGGTCTCAAAAGATGTTAAATTTGTACAGTTTCAGGAATGGGGAGAAAACTTACTAATGCCCATGTGGGAAAGGAATGGTGTCTCTCAGTCTTTAGTAGACATCAGATAATTCACACAAGAGGGTATTATGAATGTCTTAAATGCAGAAAAAGGTTGAAGGAGGTTTGCAGCTTCACAGACCTCAGTGAATCTATTTCCATGTCATTCTCTTTGTCCTGAGGATTTTCTAGAATCCTCTTCAATTCCACACTTCTCATTTCTCTTTCCTTTTCTCTGTTCAGATTATCCAGCAATGCTTCCAAGGATGCAGTTCTTACTACTTCAGTATCATCCCTTTCACACTAACTTGAATTTTAATAATCATAAGGTATAGCAACTTAAAACTTCCCACTATGCAAATTCAATAACAGCTTTTGTTTCTGTCACCTATCTATTGCTCTAAAGTTATGTTTGTGTAGACCCTTTAATCAGCTTCCAAACTCAAAAACACATATTCAGGCAGTCTGTGCCTATAGGATGTGTGGCATACCCCAAGCTCTGGGAAACAACACTGAAGGTGAAATGGACAGAAATGGGACAAACAGGAGGAAACACGCACAGTCAATAAGAAGGAGGAGAGGCAAATGTGAACCCAGGTTTGTCTCTGTCCCCTTCAGAGATAAGACAGCAGAAAACCTTTTTGTTGTTGTTGTTGTTGCTTTTAAAATTAGTTACCTGATGGAGGCAACACTTTGTACTAATCTGTTTCTCACTTGCAGTTACTTCAAATACCAAGGTATTGGCATCTCTTTACGTATGCTGCCTTCTTCAGTGCTTGTCTCAATAAATATTCACAACTATCCTTCTGTTGTGGTCCAAACTGTACTCTGGACTTTGGTGCACGACCAGGAAGTTCCACTCCCTCGGTGGCATTGTTATGAAAACGCTTGCATTTAAGGGAGGTATCACAGCAACAAATGGTGTGGCTTTACGCTAATCATCTACTACATTTCTGCATACAGGAATAGCAAAATAGCTCGACAGGGAGGTCTGCCAAGTGCCCCCTGGGATAGCCTTTGTGTAAAAGGGGTACTTTGGAAGTTAATTAGAGACAATCTGGTTTTTATATTGAGTTTAAAAAAGCCTATTAGAGTTAATGGGAATTCAAATTATTCTCATTCAGATTTGTTTGATATGGTTACTATTATAATTCAGTTTTTTCATAGCAAAACAGACATTAAAAGTGACTCAACAGTGAAAGAATCCCACTTTCTGGAATTCAATTTTCTTACAGCAAACTTATCCCTTTTGTAAGAGTTGTGAAGGCACTGGGGATTAATTAAACAGCATAAGAGAGATATACTGAACATACGGACACAACAGAACTACAGAACTTGCTAACATTTACCAAACAAATCATTCACACAAGGAAAGGAGACCTCCTTTGCGGAACATGCTGCCCCACAGCATGTATGAAAAAGACCCTTGTTACAGTGCCTTCCTCAAGCACACCCAACAGCAAGCAACCAGCAACAGTCGCCCTTTGAAGACAAATACACACACTCAGGAGATTAACTGAACAGCTGAACTAGAAGGGGCAGAAATTATGTAGCAGCCACCAACCAAATGATATAACTAGGTTTCCAAATAGTACAGTGCTTTGATCACACAAGGACCGCGCTGCATACCAGAGAGCAGTGAAGAGATCCTTGAACCAAGTCTAATGGATTCCTGTGCTTCAGCAAAGGATCATGCAGTACTATTACCTCTGAACCCCAGCTGCAACTGGATCCAGAACAGGATTTTAGGACAGGTGTCTGTTTTGTTTGTAAACCAGCTACTTGCATGCAAGGAAAAGAGGTCTTGCATACTGTAGGCTTCAAGGATTGGGCTAGGAATGCAACTTGAGTAACACGGGCAGGAAGCAGGACTCAGTGGAACAAGGTTAGAGCTGAGCTGGGACCACCTGGCACTACAGGTACCTTGCACTCGAAAGACCGCTTTACTTACCCCACTTTGGCAGAGGCTTAGCACCACACTGTAATAGTAATAGGCTCTGCAAGGGCAGCACAGATCACAAACTAATTTTCATAGAATGGTTTAGGTTGGAAGGGACCTTTAGAGGTCATCTAGTCCAACCCCCCTGCAGTGAACAGGTACAGCTTCAACCAGACCAGGTTGCTCAGAGCCCCGTCCAACCTGACCTTGAATGTCTCTAGGGATGGGGCATCGACCACTTCTCTGGGCAACCTAAGCAAGTGTCTCACCACCCTCTGTGTAAAAAAGTCCTTCCTTAGATCCAGTCTAAACCTGCCCTTCTTTAGTTTAAAACCGTTACCCCTTGTCCTGTCACAACAGGCCTTGCTAAAGAGATCGTCCCCATCTTTCCTACAGTCCCCCTTTAAGCACTGGAAGGCCGCAATAAGGTCTCCCCGCAGCCTTCTCTTCTCCAGGCTGAACAACCCCAACTCTCTCAGCCTGTCTTCACAGGAGAGGTGCTCCAGCCCCCTGATCATATTCGTGGCCTCCTCATGGACCGCTCCAGCAGGTCCATGTCCTTTCTGTGTTGGGGGCTCCAGAGCTGGGCGCAGCACTGCAGGTGGGGTCTCACCAGAGCAGAGCAGAGGGGCAGAATCCCCTCCCTTGTCCTGCTGGCCATGCTGCTTTTGATGACATCGTGTCCCTCAGGTGTGTCAACTGCACTGCTCAGCTTGGTGTCATCTGCAAACTTGCTGAGGGTGCCCTTGATCCCACTGTCTGTGTCGTTGATGAAGATATTAAATAGTGCTGGTCCCAGTACAGACCCCTGAGGGATGTCTCTTGGCACCAGTCTCCATCTGGACATCGAGCCATTGACCACTGCCCTCTGGATGTGACCGTCCAGCCAGCTCCTTATCCACCGAACAGTCCACCCATCAAATCCATATCTCTCCAGTTTAGAGAGAAGGATGCTGTGAGGGACCGCATCAAATGATGCGTAATACCTTATTTTTCCCCTACGGGAACCTTCAGCAAGGCAAGCTCAGTTAAACAATGAAACCGATATAGTTACACCACATTTACACCCATGTAAATGGGAACAGGCTTTGGCACAATACCTGTGAAGCCAGATGTCTCTCAGTAACTCACAAGAAGCAACAAGAATAGAGGATATTTGTAACATGACGCTTCTCTTACTTTTTAATAAGTTTTATCCAAACTGGATGCTTTAGTAAATATATTTATTTTTCAATAAATTATTCTGGTGCTCATAGAGTTTCTGTTTACAAATGATTGAAATGGCAGCTTTTTTTCAGTAAACAAGCCTAGCACATCAGCCTGCTTGTTTACAGTGAATGCTATAAAAGCTGCATTATGTATTTCCTGCAGAGATGAGTTTATTCTTCCCCCTTTATATTCAGCTTGTCCTGATGAATTTTATTCTGGAGGAGATCAGCTCATTGGTACATCTATTTGGCTACTAATGCTGAAAGGGGCAAGAGGGATAGAGGCAGTTAGATAGGAAGAGCCTCAAGCTTAGTTTTTATTAATGCAGAGCACTTATAGAGTATATATATACTTATATATAATATATATATACACTTATAGAGCACTTATAGAGTAAGTGTTGAGACTGAAACATCCCTTGCCATAGTGAATGTTAATGAAATTACCTACATGCCCAAGGATAAGAGTCTAATTGTTTAATTTTTCGTGAGTACTGTTTAGATTTTAGATTCACTTTTACAAATATATTGGTGCAGTGCAAATACTGTTTTGTGAAAAAAAAATTGTTTCACATGCCGTTCTGAGTGATGTCCCATATTGAATGTCTTCACCTCTTGATTCTTCCCCAATACAAGCAGGCCACGGTTTTCATTTGATTGCTGTATAGTCCATGAATTCCAGGTTGCTAAATTTAATTTTTTAATCCATGTTTACTGAAATTAGGACTTTTGAAGTGACAGTTTCATGGAAAATATTCTTACATGTTTCTCTAAAATTACAAAAATTCATATCTACTAAGCATTTATTTGCACATTGGAATATGATAGATGGCATCATGTGCCGCTTTCATTAAAGCACCAGCTGATCTTGCCATTGCTGACTGAAGACTGAAGTTGAAAGTTAAGTCATGATTAGCAGTATTTTGGGTCTGTATTTGATAGAAATAGTTGTAACAGGCAGTTTTTTATATAAAAAACGAGTCATTCCATGAGTGTGTGAGGGAGGTCAGCACTGTCTAGTAAATGCTATGGGGAACCCCCTAGGGAGTGTTTGGTGTTGGTATTATTAAAATGGAGGTCACACAATTGAAGTGTATGATTCTGGCTCAAGAGTGCAGTCAAAGGAAAGTACAATATTACAATGCACAGACACAATCAATAGTCTGAGCTTGTTCTTACATGTCCTCTGAAAAGTTACAGTAACTTTTGTCTATCAGGAGGTACTTCATCAAGGAGGGAGTGGGGAGAATCAGAAGATTATGAACTTCTAATACAAAAGTCTGTACAAATGTCTGGATTTATCCAGATGTGTTAACCATAATAAAAGCAGTATTTTTGTTCTGTAGGAAGTTCTACTTAAGTTATTCTTAACTTGTGATCTACATGAAGTTAAATTAAAGCACACTTTCTGAGATGTGTATCTTTTGAAAAGTTTTACTGGATAGATTGCAAAATAGATAATTTTTGTGCTCATCACATCAAAATTTACCATGATCATATAAACCTATGTGGATTATGAAGTATAATGTAAACACATGAATTAAATTAATGGAAAATGTGGGAGAGTTTTGGAGTATTAAATCAGTGCTTCTGAGAAAGATTAAGACCTAGATTTAGCTAAACATTTTCTGACTAAATACAGGTTTGCCAGAAAATATGATTATGTAAAAATTTCAGTGAAAAAAAATAAGAGAGATTTGAGATTAATGGCATTGGAACTTCATGGGATTTCATTTTTCATCAAAATGTAATGCTTGTTTTATTCAGAAAGCATTTTGACAAAACCTTTTTTAAATAAAAAAATTAATCATTTGCCATCCTGCTCTGTGAATAGGAACAGTAAGTAGGTAGACAGGGACTGAATTGAAAACAAAGGGATAATTTCCCCACTAACAATTGAATAGGATTCAAGAGCATTCCAGCAGAGCGCATTTGAGATAGGAATCATATTTAAGAGCAGGAAAGGTAAAGGGTTTTGTACACTGCCCAGCTGTTTGTGTTGCCCAGGTTAGAAGGCACTTCCCTGGGTAAGGAAGGACCTTTTCAGAGCTACTAGTGTTTCAGCTGCAGGGACTGATGAAGTGGTCATTTTGTCAGGGGAATGAGAGGTTTCAGAGTGGGTGAGTTGTGGGAGTGCAACACACGAGGCTACACAACATTCAGAGCTGAGAATTTTTATGTGGCACTTAAGAAATACAGAATAATTTGCTTTCTGCTAATCCTGGAAAAGTGACTGTATTAGCACAAGGACAGAAATACTAACATCTTTTAATGGCATACCTTCTGTCCAGAATTTCACACAGCTTCCAGACTGTTCTTGCTGCAGTTTAGAAAAAAAATGCGTAAGTGTAAACTGGTAGTTTTCATTATTATTGTCTTAATTATTTTATTTTAATTATTTTATTTTACCTTTACAAGGCACTTTTTAAAAGACAAACATGACGCCAAATTGAAGCTCATCAAAACATATTTTAAATAATCATTTTAATGTGAGGAAGGAGGAGAAAAAACCCATAATAAAATAAATTCTAGTGGTTTATGTATTTTTTTTTTGTTATGAAAGATAAAATGTTACACATGAAGACTCTCATCCATTTACATTTTGGGCCAGAATAGCTGTTTTTATTGAAGGGGGGGAAAAAGAGTGGAAACCTTTGCTTCAGCTTACTGTTCAATGGCTCAATGTCCGGTGATTAGTGGCATCCCTCAGCTGTCTGCTCTGAGGCTTGTACTGTTTAATATCTTCATCAACGACATAGTGGGATCAAGTGCACCCTCAGCAAGTTTTCAGATGACACCAAGCTGAGCAGTGCGGTTGACACACCTGAGGGACGCAGTGTCTTCCAGGGAGACTTGGACAAGCTG
>VZTV01096658.1:3282-14377 GCA_013400875.1 Anhinga rufa | reverse complement strand
GCCAGTGAAGGTGGAGGCAAAAACATTGAGCACATCAGCCTTCTCTTCATCCGTTGTTACCAGTTTGCCAGTCTTGCTCATCAGGGCATGTACACTTAACCTTACCTGTAGAAGCCCTTCTTATTATTCTTTGCATCCCTTGCCAAGTTCAGCTTCAGCCACGCCTTGGCCTTCCTGACTCCACCCCTACACAACCGGGCAGTGTCCCTATACTATTCCCAGGATACCTGTCCCTGCTTTCACTGCCTGTGCATTTCCTTCTTGCCCTTTAGTTTGACCAGCAGGTCTTGACTCAGCCATGCTGGTCTCTTGCCTTCCTTTCCTGACTTCTTAACACCTGGGTCTTGAAAGCTCTTGCATTCTAAGGAAAACGTCCTTAAAGGTCTGCCAGCTCTGTTATAATCCCTTGTGCCTGAGGGCAGTTTCCCAGGGGGTCCTACTGACTAACTCGTTGAAAATCTGGAAGTTTGCTTTCGTAAAATTCAGGGTCCTGACTTTACTCTTTGCCTGACCCATATCCTTCAGGACTGCGAACTCCAGTAGTGCATGATCACTGCAGCCCAGGCTGCCTCCAATCTTGATGTCACCAATTAGCTCACTTGCATTTGTGACCAACAGGTCCAGTATCACATCCCCTCTGGTAGGACTCTATTACCTGGCTTAAGAAGTTATCCTCAATGCATTCCAGGAGTCTCCTGGATTGCCTACAGCTCACTGTGCTAGTTTTCCAGCAGATGTCAGAGTGGTTGAAGTCCCCCCAAGCAGGATGAGAGCCTGTGAGAGTGATGCCTCCTGTAGCTGGAGTAAGAAGGCTTTATCAGTAGGCTCCCCTTGATTGGGCAACCTGTAGTATACACCAACCACAAGGTTCCCTTTGTTGCCTAGGTCTCTAATTATGGTGAATTTGCTTCAGTTTTAACAGTTTAAGCTCATAATCCTGGAAGAAAACCTCAGCCTCTTTCTAGTGTCTGGCTCTTTTCCAGGAAGGAACGGTTAAATTTAATATATGCCTATGTGTGAGTGGGCAGCAAGGTGCAGTAAAGCAACTACATCTAGGCACCCATCTCAGAGGAGCTCTTGAGTAGCTGGATTCATATTATATTTAAAAACCTACTGCCATTATTATTCACAAAATACACTGCCAGATTAGTCTCTTATGGTAATTTGAATAATAGCCCTCTTGGTATCTATACATTTTTATAGACAACAGTCCAAGACAGTATTATCTTTTATTTTTGTCAAGTTCAAGCTGACAGTGAACTGCAGGCCAACTGCCTGCCACTGGCATGCCCTGTGCCAATTAGCTCTGTCACTCACAAGTACACTTTAGCATTAGCTCTAACCTTCTACCTCATGCTTAGTTCCTTGACTTTAGAAGATCAGCCTCAGTGTAGGCACAGATTTAAGCCCTTCTGTTTGCTCTCTGAAGTGGATGGACAAAAGGCAGCTATGGTCCGCCACTGTGATGCCAAGCTGGTGCTGTGCTCTGCTTGTTTGTTTTGACCATGCTGTCAGCATCCCTAGAGGACAGCTGCGAGCTCACCTTCTAGGGACATTGCAGTGGTACCTGCTGTCAGTCCCACTTTCTGTGGATGCTTTGCACAGATGCAGAAATCTTGAGGCCAGAGGTGATTTTCTCTTCCCCTGCCCCCGGGGTGGGACAGGGATCCTGTGGAAGGAAGGGCCTACCACCAAAGGGCACGGCGGGGGGGAGCGGCTCTGCTGACACAAGTGAGAAGCTGTACCCAGGACTAAACACAGTTTGTCAAAATCTAACAGAGGGTGTCCAGCATGAACAATGCCTCACTTCCTATTTCTCTCCAATAATAGGAAACGCGGCATTGTTGTCACCACAGAGTCTCTGTCAGAGTTCAGCAACCCATGTTTACTTCCTTTTTGTCCTCTTCTTATGTGCTTGTGTCAGCAAACATGTTCCCTTCCTGCCGTTGTCCTCAGTGCTGAGATGAACACCCCTTGCAAATAGTCCTCCCCACAGTTTGGCATTAGAGGCTTACCTATCACTGCCACGTATTATCTCTAATATATTTCATCCTTCCTGAAAGAACCATTTTGGATCCAAATTAAAGTTTTAGACAGTACAAAGATCAATTAAATGATAATATTTTTTCATCATTAGGCTGGTCTTTTCCTTTAAGCAGCTATCATATTGTGTGCTCTTCTAGTAGTGCTAGAACTCATCTCACTTTTCATGTGAGATTGCCACAGGTCTTAAAAATGCAGATCATCATTACCATCATTATTTTCAGATAAATTAAGAAAATCATTGAAAGAATTTCTTCTTTCCCTATGAATATTCAAAGTGGTGGGCAGTGAAAGTAACAGCAGTTTTCTCATAAAATTTATCCCAGTGACTACCTAAAATTCCCAAAGCACTTCTAAGAGCTTTGAGGCTGTAATATCAGTTGCACAGTGAATACCTAGGACAGAAAAAAGTTTCTGTTTTTTTAACCTGAGTCATCAAAATGTTTTTCCATTTCATTTGGCCATGCAGTTTCATCCCTTCCGACATTTACTGGTTCAAGGCAAGTATGGTGTGTGAGACTGGTGAAAAATAGCAACTGTAATGACACATACATGGTTTTGTTTGCTTCTCCAACAAAACAGTAATTTTTGCAATTAAAAAGGAAGGGCTTTTGATGTGAACTTCTACAAGCATTTTGCTCAGAATTCTTCGAGTGAAGTTATGGTCTGGTCTAAGGTACAACTTGCCTTTTATATATGCATTTATTTTATCATCAGTATTGCAGATGATTCAATATTTTTCCTATACAAAAATGGTGAGTTTTTGTAAAATATAAGAAATAATGGAAAATAATTTTGGGGGGCTCTGAAGCAAATTCTGCATTATCTCCAGCAAAATAAAGCTTTTAAAATAATGTAGTGGCTAGTATTGATATTAATACAACGAAGTTTCTAATTACTTAAAATGCCTAATGCAGTATTTTACTATGCCTGTAAATGGACCAGTCTAAAAAAAGTCTAAGTTAATTGCATATTTACTGTTAATTGCTGGACAATTTTATTCAAATGAGAAAAAGATTAGACTTCTGCAACATTAGCCGCATTGAGTGCATGCAATTTTGCTTTTAAGCTTCTGATGGTGATCTTTAGAACATTTTTATTACGTTTTTAATTTGTTGAACAAAATTGTGTTAATGTTGATCTTAACTTACTATGTTTTAAAAGGCAGGTTCACACCCAGCATCTCAGTACATGCTGAACTACTGTAGCATTAGGCACAAACTGTGTTCAGGTGTCCCCAGATATTAGCACTCATTTTAAAGGCTATAGCGTCTAAATACACTTTTGAATGTACACAGAGGATGATAAGGAAAAATCCTGCATGTCAGACAAAGAAACTGTGGAAGAAACCCTAAACAGACGATGTAATGTTCATAGACCTAGGATTCCCTTCTGTGGGATCATGTTCTGAATGTTGAGCTTCCCCATAACCTCTTGTGCCTCAGTAATTTGAGATGCTTGTTGGTTTGGCAATTGGTCACACAAAATAAACCATCCAAACATCATGTGTGATAATCAGCCAATCAGGTCTCCAAAGAGTCTTTAAATGTTCAAACTGAACAAAGGCTCTGTATCTGTCAAGTTCAGATTATTGTCTTGGACCACAGCTTTCTGCCAGGTAATGTGCTGTTTTTCTGTTTCCTTTTAGCTTTACTTAGTGGCATTAGGTAGTTTCAGATTACTGAGGTAATCCATGCAAAACTAATTGACTAATTAAATGCAAGACAAGTCAATGCACCAGCGCACATTGCACAATATTTACTATTGGCTTTTTAATGATTATCTAGTATATATCGACTGAAGAGTGTGAAGCACTTTAAAGAAGAAATAGTATTATATTCTGTCTACTCCTAAAAAGTTGTAACAAGGATTAATGACTGAATGGTGACATTCCCTGGTCTAGTCAGGCTTTATAGATTTGATTGACATTTTTTGTTCATATATTTTGCCAAAATTTCTGAGAAAATAAAGAGTTCAAAGATGAGTCTTCTAAAGAGAAACTTTAAAGAAAGGGAAGCATCTGTGTAGCTCAGGTCAGATTTCAGAACTGATGGACGTGAAATGTAAATCAGAGTTAGAGTGAAGGGTGTGCTAGAAGTGGGTCTGTAGTATGTGCCTGGATTGAATTGGAGGAATGATAGGACAGTGATAAAGAGTGCAAGCAAAGTGTTTGGCAGAAACACAGCTTTGAAGAAGCTGAAGAAGCTCACAGCTAATATGGAAAAAGATGAATGAGGGCTGGAGATTTGAAGACAAGTTGGGTATAGCTGAGGCAACAGGCAAGGTAGATGATTGCTGTGGCAGCATGTGTGGGAACAAAGACTAGAGCCTGGGCTGACAAAGAGAATTAATCCTATGTGTTCTCAAGTAACACATAATTTGTAAATGCAATATCAATTTTACTTAGAAGACAAGCTTTCATGATAAACATCTTATTTTCATAGGATTTGGGAGGATGGCAATAACATAATCCCCCTGCAACTGAGCAATGGAATGAAGGCTATTCAGCCTCTCTGAGCACTTACACAGTTGATTCTTCTGCAGTGCCAGAGATTTTTATGATAAAGAATGAGGGGTTGCCTTAAGGCGAACAATGTGGGTGTATATTTCACTGACACAAGTAATTCTGTTTCTGTCTTTTGCACCCTCAGAACTCAGTGTCCTATGCCTAGTTTTAGCTGTAGGCACTTAAAAATTACTAGGTTTCTTTGACTGAAGCAAGTGCAAAAGTAATTTCCAATTCTGTTTTTCATATATAACAACGCCGCTAAAACCTCCAACCAACTTAAACAGTTTTACCAATAGTTAATGCACTAGCAGTTTTACAGTGGCTGATTATACATAATTCTGGAGAAGAGTTTACTGAGTTTATTTCATGGAGATAACCTGGTGATTTTTGGTGCTGTTTTTGTCATCCCTGTTATCAAAGTTTAAAGTCTCAAGGTCTAATTCTTTGCTTACTGAGCTCGAAGCTGCATGCAAAGCTCTCTTTGATTTCACTAGAGCAGGCTGATGGCTTAGAGGCCAGAATTTTGGCTGTCATCTTCACAACTCTTCTGACGTCAGAAGCACTGTAATGGCTTACCACATAGTAAAGCTATAGGCTTAAATGGGTCAAACTGCAAAACAAAAAATGACAAAGCTGGTCAATGCTGACAGTTTTCACGCTTATTTCTGATGGGTATTTTTGTACCTTTCTTTATATTTTTTTTTGTATTTGCTCATTATATTATTCTCAATTAATCTACATGAAATGTTATTCATACATTATTTATGAAAAAAGAAAATATTGGGGAGATCAAAAAATAAGGAATATTTTGTTTTTCACAAGTGACCGGGACCCCAGTGTATAGTTACATAGTCCCATCCTTGTGTAGAACTGATGCATCATAACTCTCCAAGAGTATAAACAGTCAGTTGCGTGTTAGTAAAAATAGGAGATAACAGAAAGGTATTCCTACAGGGTAATGGTAGAGAGGTCCCCAAATCCTTACATAAAGGAGTCATATTTGAACAAGTGATTTTTTGTGATGCTGCATGCAACCTTAGTGAAGTTTCAATATGAGGAAAATTCCTTTTGCTTTAACTTGCCTCCTAAAAATGTTTTTCTGACTGTCAGACAAAATTTATTTACGCGTACAACTCCCTATCCCCTTAAAGAGTTAGAAGATTGAAAGAAATTGAAGGAAAAAAACCAAACAAATCAGCCTGTCTTTTGTCCCCAAAGTCACGGAGAAAGGAACTGCTGTGCTTGACCCTCATAACAGAAGAAAGCAGGAGAGTGAGACATGTGTGTACAATAGTTACAGACATTATAAAACAATCACTGCATGATGTTTAAACATTGCTTTATGGTGTTTCCACTGAGATATTCCATTAGTATGTGATGATAATGAATCATGATTGTACTTTGCTGAGAGCTCTTTCCATGACTGCATACTTTTCTGATTTTTTTTTCTTTCTGTGGATTGCACATGGAAACAAGGGAGAGAAAATACTTCAAGAATATAACCAGAATAGAAACAGCAAAATTCTAATGGTACTTAGAGGGGGACAAACTTTTCAACACAGTTTTATTTCATTTGGTCAATATTATTTTATTCAAGTTAGAAGTGTAGCTTTAAATATAGTCTTGTGGGGAATGTGAAAGAATGCCTTTAAAAAATGTCCCTGGGCAGTGCATATGTGTTGGCAGAAGTGGGGATTTTTTAATTCTTTTTTTTCCACTTCTGTAGACATAGCTTGTCTACAGCAACTAATTTGAGAAAGAATATTTTCAGCTAAAGAGAGAGATTGAAACAAGACAAGTGCTTCTTTCCTGGTAAAGCACTCAACATCTATACAGCATCTCAGTTCAGCTGGCAATGTTTCTCCCAGAGCTAACTCCTACACACTCAGATGGTAAGTCTTTAGAGAGGGAAAAGTGCCATCTGGTGATTCAAAACAATACAAAACTGATGGAATCAACTTCTTGTAGATGACAAATGGAACTGGTCATCAACCTCAAATAAAATTGCCATATGTGATGTTTCGTCCTAAAGATCCTGAAAAATGACAAAACACTCAATGATCTCCATCACCAGATTTCAATTTAAAATTCTATTCTTTCATTATACTGCAGCAAATTAATATCATATGTTTAGCAGCAGTAAATTATAATTCATGTATTTCTGTAATCACAAAAATGTCAGTGTATATGATGTGCGCTGATACAAAAGCTATATACCATATATATGGAATTATCTAAATTATGAAAATTATAAACGTATATTTGTTGGATTTTTACTCTGATATAAGGATTGTGATTTACATGGATATTATATAGCACATGTTGTGTGCAAAACAGTAACAATAATGTCTGATGTATTAAGAAACTAGAGAAACAATAATAGGTTAGAATAATAATTTTAACTATTTGAATAATAAATTAAAAAAATTTGATAGTTGGTAAGCTGATGATGTGCCTTTAACCCCAGATTTAAGAACAGAAAGACCGTGAAAAAGGAAAAGGGTAGGCTGTGACTTTGCAGAGAAAGAGAAGACATGAAAATGGCAATATTTTATTCAACAAGTTCAACTCCTTTTTCAGCAAGTTCAACTCCTAGAACTGTACCTGGTTTATGTTCTGGTTTGTGGTGAGGGTGGATTAGTAGCTAAGAGAGTAAGGTAATCTCAATTCTAGCCCAATGTATTTGTTTAAAGGCTCACATCTGTAAACATTTAGTATGAATATTAATTTTATTTGTATGAGTACTCTGAGTATCCTGTTGTTTTTTATAGAGCACATTATGCAAAATTGTGGGTTTTTTCATCAAGACTCCCTTTAAGAGGCTCATCAGAGTGAAACATAATGCTGTAGGGTCTAGTAAGAATATGCACAAGTACTAAAATGCTGTGTGTAAGCATTCACAAGAATTTTTCCTTTCATTTGAATACTGAAGTATTGGTTGATAATGAGGAAGAAACTGTAAAATACGCATTCCTGTTTTTAGACAGATTTTCTTTGAAGTCAGTAGGCATTTCAAAAGGGCCAGACTGTTTATGTAGTTCTGTAAACTGATCCTTCAGTTCAAAAAAAAAGAAAATACAGAATATAAAAATAGCTTTTAATGATCAGACCATATCAATTTTTTCTACTTTGTAATTTGTGTGTTTAAAAAGGATTTACTACAGAGTTATATTTATACATCACTGTTAATATATGTATCTTTTTTACTTGAAAGCCATTTTAAAAGAGAAAAAAGACATTAAAAAAATGTTCTACCGAACACTTGCGGCTCTGTATGGGATTGTACAGACGTCTTTTACATAAAATTTCTAATAATCTGCCAAGTATGAGCTCAAGGTGTCTTGTCATATCCTGTGAAATTATAACACATTTTATACGCAGTGCCACAGACAGTAATGTAAAGAAGCAGTATCTCTCAGCCAAATCCTACTCTGTAATCCCCTTTAACTTGCTTGTTACATTTTGTATATTCAGGTATTGGTTCAGCTTTTCCATTAGTTGATAACAGTGCCTTGTAATTTAAACCCTGGTGTGAATCCAGTACTACATACGAATACTGTCCTCTGATATTCTGTGTATGACATTGGGTAGATAACTTTATCCATAGTAGACAGTATCTCTATTTTAAGGCGATAAATGAGATGATAATTATATTGACACACAATGACTAGTAGTCGGGTCAGAGTGAGTTTGCATGGTGGAATGAGCTCCCTACAATTGCGTCCAGTCACTTTGATAATAAGAAATGGCATAAATGTTTAATTTGTTAATTTCTTTCCACTTGGAAGGTCAAAGCGAACTGGTATCTTAATTTCTGTTTCTATAAGTTTTCAAATGAGTTCTACTTTTTCGTTTTCAAGTAATATTTAATTTGAAATATCAAAAGAACAAAAACTCTAGGTGTCTATAGAAAGATAAGCGAATGAATAAAAGATAAATTCAGTTCACTGTAAATTTCAATAACAACAGTCTAATTTTAATGCAGCTTAACTATTTTAGAAGTCAATTGATGGTCAAAGCCAATGTTACTGTGAAGCAGAATGAGTGAAAGCAATCATCCTTGTGGTGACTGGGACTGATGATGACCTTTTTGCATTTATGATATGATTAGTAAAGCAAAGATTTTTCTCCTTCATGGACAAGAAATCTTAAGCTGTCAACAGGTATATCAAGTTCTGTTGACAAAACTGGAGAAGGTTACAGCACGCTTTCACCTTATCTTAAACAAAAAATAATTTAAAGGACTGACTAATTAATTTCCAGTGCAAACAACTGATCTGAACTATAAATGAGTGGACTGTTTAAGGAGTAGATAGATAATTTAAGAAGTTCTTTGAATTCTAGGACTTGACTGTGGCTTAAAGCCAGGCCTCCTTTGGAAGACCAGTGCTACATTAGAGTTAGAATTCCTTCTGGACAGCATGTGCTGCAACAGGAGCTCTACCAACCTGTGAGATGGAACAGCATATCCCCATCTGTTGCTGGCCAGCTGTCCTGTACATCCCCCTCCTTTTCATGAGATCAGCCTGACAGCAGCAGTTATGCTCTCGAGCCATCATGCAGCTGAGCTGCAAACATGAATCAAAATGGGAAGGTGCAATTCTTCGCAGTCATTTGCCTGTCTAGAATTCAGTCCCTGGGTGTGTTGGGCTTTCTAGCTCCAATCCAGAAAAAATACTTAGGATGTTTTTGTGCTACTGAATCTCTGAGGAGTCTTTTCCTAGAGAGAAGCATATAGTCCTTGTTAGGTGAGATAATGAGATTGTTTATTGAGGTTTGTTGTAGGCAATATTGTTGGGAGAAGTGAGTGCTTTCCTGGTAACTACTGGTTTACAATGCTTAGTGGTTAACAAACTATTTTATGTTTCATTAAATTTACCATTGCCTTGTGTCAGGAGAGCTCTCATCACTGTCCCTAAGGACTAACTCCCATATTTGGGAATAATAATTACTCTCCCTTTTTTCAAAATGGTTAATTTTGCAATATGTTCAGGAAATACTCTGACAGTGACTGCAAAAATCCACACAGTCCACACAGTGCTTCTGAAATCTAGACCTGCAGGAGAAGGATAAAATACCAAGAAAACACCTCTTTAATGTTTGTTCTGAGAGAAAGATGGTGACATGGCTGTTAGGATTATTTGAGGAATAGGATTTCAAAGGGAAGGGTAGTGGTTTTTTTTTTGTTTTGTTTTGTTTTTGTTTGTTTTGTGTTTTTTTTTTTCTTTTCTGTGAGGTTTCAGGCAAGGTTCAAAGTTTATTTAGGGAAGTAGAGTGGAAAACAATTCACTCTGTGGATTTGCCTTAAAAACATGTGTTATTAAAGAACCTACCTGATCATTTCTTTGAGTAACTCTTTATCCTTGTACTGTAAGAAATAGCAAGTAGTTGTTGCCTACTATCCTTCTCTACATCATTGAGTTTTTACAGACGTTGAGTGTTACAGACATAGAACAGCAAGAATATGTGATTGATGTCATTATATTATCTTTAGATTGACTGGGAAGAGCCTTCTCATGTATTCCTCTTTATTCTGGGTGGCTATCTGTGCTGTGGTGGCTGTATGAAGTGTTAATTCATTTTTCCATTCTCCCTCATTGCTGTCAGATTCGTTAAAGCTGAAGCACTTGCCCTGGTTGACAGTAAAATCAGGTATTTGTGAAAGAAGAGTATGATAGAAATGGATATTGCAAAGAAAGGGATACTCATTAGATAACATAGTCTGAACTTTTCTGGCTTGGTCTTTGTGTTTGTTTTGCAGCCTGCACTTCCTTGGGAATGCAGACATGGAGACATCCTGGTGCAGCCTGGGCACCCAGGTTGCTGGTGGAAGGGAAGCCCCTGGCAGGCTGTATGCAGCAGCCAGCACTCCCAGAAATTAGGAGGTAACTCGCACACATGCCTACGCTGCTGGCTAGCTCTTGCCTGAAGACATCTCAATTAGGGCACCATGAGAAGAAAAACTTAATCTACATTGTAGATGGCAGGTTGATGTAACTTCAGCCTGAGGTCATTATAACTTCAGCTGACAGCCTGATGGTGGTGTGCAACTCAAGCAATCTGCACTGGTAATGCACTAGGTTGAGAGGAGAAGGTAGAAAAGCAAAAATACTACAGTTGATCTGTAGGAAAGTCTTTCTGAGCCCCTTAGGTTTTGTCCCTTTGAACAAAGAGAATGATGGCAGGCATGCAATGAGCTGAGACCTTGAAACATGCAGTAGAAAGGCGAAAGGACTGAAGAGGTATCTGGGATGAAGATGTACATGACCATATAACATGAAGAAGGCTCCATAAGAGGCAGCCAAAACCCCCTTTGTTTTTGATGTTTTCTGGATTAGGACAATTGAGGTGTGGCTACAAGAAGGAGAATCAGCTCTTTTTGGGCATGTTTATCTGAGCTTAGCTACTCAAATGCAGAAATCTTTAAGCTGTGAGAGGAAAAGCCATCCCCCTTCTCCCCAGGTAGTTTTATAACAACAACTCATCTTAAGAGTAGAAGTCAACATTTGAAAAGATCTGTTTGAATGAGGGCAAAATTACACC
>VZTV01096655.1:280-37717 GCA_013400875.1 Anhinga rufa | reverse complement strand
TTTTTTTTCGTAGCCATGTTAATTTGGCAGCTCTAGCAGGAGGAGCTAGTTTTTGTCACTAAAATAAGTTCCAGCCGAACTCTTACAGGGAGCACATTACAGATAAAAGCAATTTCACAGTCACTTTTCAGAATAAAATGGCAGTTGAGATGGAAAGACACACATTATGTTAATAGGAAGAGAAAGCTGGAAGAGAAGTGAGAGAGATTTCAAAAGAATGCTAGTTAAGGAAAGATAAAGAAACACCAGGTTTCCCTAATGGCAAAAGGAAAAGCAACCATCATTATTTTAGAAGTAATATGAAATAAAGGTAACAATAAAAAGGAAGGAAGGTGGAGCATCATTTTAAGTTGCAATCAAGTGGTGAAATGGAGGACATAGGACAGAGGCAGGGCAGCAACTGGCTCACAAGCTTGTGGCCACGACCAGCCAGAGCCGCCCAGGACCTAGAACAGACGTGTGGCCACACCAGCCCAAGCCACTCATGGCAGCCAGAGACCAGGTGCATTTTCCTTCCTAAATCCTATGTGAGCCTGCAGATTATAACAAAACCCACCAGATTTCTTAAGATAGTCATGGAAGTTCCAAATGTTTCAGGCACTTTCAAAAAAATCATTTTAGCCAAGTTCCCCGGCTTCGTTTCAGACTTTCTCTGGGTTTCGGGTCCACTGGGAACTGGAAGAGGAACATGGCATCCCTCACTAAATTACACTCACATATCCTCTCTGCTTCTTCTCTTGCAAGGGGATGAAAGGTGCCTTTCAGCCTTGCCACAGCTGTCTCCACCCAAACCTAAACAGCCCTCCTGCAAGGCAGCCAAACAGGCACCAGTTTTCTCACATGTGCAAAACCAAAACATAGTTCAGGCAGAAATAAATGCAGTACTCCCGACCCTAAATGTCCAGTCCCACTATGGATTGTCATTGCTTCCCAATATAGTCAGACTTCGAACAGTCAACAGAAAAAGATAACCAGGTCATAGGTTGTTATGCCAAAAGGGTCAGCATATTACAGAATCTTATTTTGCCTCATATAAACCACCAAAAGTCAGTGAGAATTACAGCAAAAAAGGTCTATATCTAACTTTCCTTTCACAGGGACATGTGGCAAACCAAAGGTAATTGTGCCATGACTGTGGTGGGATAAGGGGACCACTCTGTGCTTCTTGACGGGCTGCCATGGTGGGCACTCGGCTCCTGCTAGCTTGGGAGTCCTTGCTGTACCCAGTGGCTGGTAAATAACTCAGAAGACACCTCGGTTTGGTGTTTATTATCCAAGACCTCGAAAAACATCAGAAAGACTCATTTATTAACACTTTATTAGACATCCTGGTATGTCCTTTCATTAACTTTCAGAGATGGGAAATACAGGAAAAAATTGGTAAAGGAAGAGCAAGAGAAAACACCACCATTGACTGCTTCCCTGTAGACTTGTTAGAGGAACAACACATTGAAGGTGGTACCTGTCTTAAAATTGAACATTTCCATCGTGCAGCAGTTGTACACAGTTTTATCATTCTTCTTTCTGATACATCAGGTCAGGCTCAGAGAATGATACTACATGAGAGCATGCATCAAATGGACTTAGTTGGGAGTTACCTGACTTCTCTTCCCAGGTAGTGCAGGGGTCTGGGAACAGAGCACAGCTCCGGCATATGATGTCCGACAGCCTGTGGAGACCCTGAGCTGGTTGTCTAAATCCCAGACATAGTTCAGGTAAGTAGTCATACTTCTGTGAGTCAGAGCAAGAAGGGTCCACTGCAGAAGGTTACAGAACAAGCCTGGGTGAACAAAATATCTCATAAATACTCTGGATTTCTACTCCACTTTTAATTCTTTTATCTAACTTTATCTCTTCTTCTGCATGAAAACTATTTATAATATTTATGAAATACCATGTTCCCCGAAAAACTGGTTTAATTTGAATCAATCTGAGTTGATTTTGTTGAGTATGTTTGGCCAAAATGAGGGAAGAAGTCCAAAGAAAAAGGTACTCTTTCCTTCCTTTAAGACTTCCATCTAGACTTGGGAAACCTGTTTCCAGTCCCTCCTATCGCCTCCTCCGGAACAGACTGCATGTAGGATCATCTACAGTAGGAAGTTCATTTCAATATCAACTGGTCAACATGCTTCCCACTTGTATAAAACATTTACTGCTGACCAGAGCCGGGACTGGCAGCCAAGCCTCCCTGGAGGCTGGGCCATACCCTGCTGATGACCTTGCTGGCCAAGCATGGGCAGACACAGGTGTTTCCCATTTCCTGTAAAACAGGACCATTTTGGCAGAAGAGAGGCTCCATAGCATACAGGTTACTGGGATGATCCTGCTGGGAGGATAAAGATCTACTTCAAATCTGTCTTTAACCAGGAAGGATAAGAGTGAGGTTATCTCCCAGGTTACCAGCATGTCCTGGCCCTACAGGTATCAGTCATAAAGCCACCTTTTGCAGTTTCTTTGAAACTATTGCTAAATTTCTGCTTTTCCCAAACCATCAGTTGTTTTTTTGTTTTGGTTTGCTTTTTTTTTTTTTTTCTTCAAATATTCTAGCTTAACACCCATCAGCCCCACAAGCTGACTGGTGCATGAGGGCTCACATATAGTTTCTCTGATAATTAAAAACCACCTACTGCAGTACAGCATGAAAGTACAGCTTTCAGGTCCTGGGTTAATGTTGACTTTTATTTTAAATGTTTTTTCTCCCTCCTTAGGATCTACAGCTTTTATCTTCTGAACAGAGTAATCTTGGGATAAATGTGACCTCCCTGTCACATTTTGTTACTCTACTTTCTACTAAAATTTTAGGGAAAGTTACAGCTTGTAAATATTGGTATATACTGCATGTGGGTTTTTTTTAAGGGTATGCACAGTATCAGCCTCAAAATAGCTTTACTGGTGGAGTATAAATCAATAATAATCTCTATCTTTTCCCAATTTTCTCTTTCAGATTGTCTTGAGGTTCATCTGCTTCATCTTCTGTCCTGTTGCACCCTATTTCTGTTCCATCTACTGATCCCTAAATATTTCTCCTTCCTCTGGCAGTCCTTCTGCCCTCTGGCATCAAGTACAAAGGTACTGGGGATGCTGTGGGGACCCAGCTGTGAAACAGCCCTTTAGGCTTACCAATGTGAGAGTGCGGGCTCACCGTGACACTGAATGCAGGCACGGGAAAGGGCACAGTCTCCTTGCCTGCGTGTTCTCTACAGGTGCAAAGCTGCCCCTATAAGCTTTCTGGCATTTTTCCTGGTATCAAGGCAGCAGGCACTTCCCTGTGGCCCCCCAGGGCAGGCTACACTGGGCGGGGGGGGGGGCCCTTTGACCACCACCACAGGACCTGCTGGGCACAACGTGGAATGGTGAGGATCAGAGGGACAGAAGGTCCCAGGACTCACCCTCTCACAGTTAAACTGGCCACCAGCTTCTGCCACTCATGCCTCGCTTTCACTAAAGGAAAAATACACAGTAGTAAATGAGCCAGAAAATAATGGAGCTGTTCGGTATCTCATTTCCCTATATGTGTTTGTATTTCAGAGCTACAGCAGGATCTTAGTAATGCCAGCATCGCTTAGGGAGCCATGCTCAGTTCTGTTGCCTTGTGCCCATCCTTGGCTTTTTGGAAATGCTTTGTATATAAATGCTTTGTACATAATGCACTTTATAACTTATGTCTGTGCTGTGATAAATACTTCCTTCCATTTAAGCCTGGTCTGGGCCTCAGCCACATGGATTCTTCTATGCTATGACAAGAAAACATCCTTGCCTATGCTTACCTCCGAGATTTCATTAGCACAGCACCATCTTTGTCATCAACATCACTCTTTAAATATATTTAGAATTTCATTTCCTTGGTGGCCTATGTTCCTAGTGGGACATTCCATCATGGAAAAAGGCAAATGCTCTGCTAAAATCTTGACGGCTTATATAGCATGTTTCCTAATCTAATTGTTCTTTATGCCATAGATACTTTGAAATACCTATTTTGTGACAATGTTCTTACCTTCATATGCCTACAAATCAGATCCACTTTCATTAGTATGATTCCTAACACTGAAATGGGATGTGGCTCACTCAGCTTATTTGTCACAGATTGGACTTTGAGAAATCTGTCCCCTCGAAGGGGTACAGTGCTTGATGGGTAACAGAAATATAACGTTTGGGTCCACAGTGTATTCAGCCAATTCCTTCAGACAGCCAGGCTGTACTCTACCTGCAATCATTGTATATCCTTTATCTAAAATTCAGGTGACCTTGCTATTATTTAGTATCCATAATTTTAATTTATATATATACATACCTACCAAAAAACGCTGTTTCTGCAAATCAGCAAGCTTCATCAGTCTGAATCAAGATCCTAAACACATGCCAATAAAGGTAAAGAGGAATTTGTCTGGGGGACCCTTGATATGAGTTCCAGTCACAACAGGAAAGAGAATAACCCAGTTAGCTAATTCACATTTTAAGATAATTGCTAAAGAGTTCAAAGCTGCACAACAAGTAAGCCTCTCCTGTGCCAACGGAACGTAAGCTGCCTGCATGCTGCCTGCATGTCTTTGGTAAGATAACAGTTTCCTGTAGGTTACTATGACTCTGGCTGGCATCACACCCAGCAAATGTTGCGTGTTTCAGAAAGTCAGCTGGGAGGAGCAGTGTCAGGGGTGAGACCGTTCTGCAGGACAAAACGCTGCTTCATTCCAGCCTGATTCCCGTTACCCTGTGCATACAGACCCGCTCTCAGCCTCGCCTCAGTCCAGAGGATTTTCACTGAAAGGACTCTTCCAAGGCATCCTGCTGCTTGCATGAGTGTTGGTTTGTTTGTTTGCCTTCTGAAAAGGAATCCTACTGTCTCTAAATAGATTTGATTTTTCCCAAAGCTATAAATTCAATTATCCAGTAGCATTAACCAGCTGACAACCATCAGAAGGGAAACACTGAGTGTATTTTCTGAATGAGAAGCAGATGTTGATTTACTATTTCTTCATGCTGCAGTATTTTTTCTCAGATATTTGATGCATCATGGGAGGGATTTAGCTGACCATTGCACAGCCTGGCCTTCCTGCGTCCATGTTGCTGATTTGTCATCTCGTCTTCCTCTAACAAGCTGCTTAGTGGAAATGAAATGTGGGGGTTTTTTAAGATAGTGATATTTTTTTCATATTGGCTTTCCAGACCCTACCGTTTGGTCACTTTCTGGATAGGCAGTTGGAAAAGGTGTACTGTTGAACATAGCTTTCTTCTGTTATCTCAGTAAGAGTCTTCTAAGGATTCCAGACCTGCGTCTGTAAATGACACTGAATTCAGTACAATTGTCTCAAAGAAATACTCAGCTCTTGATAACAATTTTGGCTATGAAAGCCAGATTTAGGAACAACTCAGATATAATTAATCTGTGTTATAACATAAGAATAATCATAAAACATATATTTGAGATTTGGTTTTGTTAAACTAATATTTCTTCACACTTTTTTTCTCATGATCAAATCATAAAATCGTTTAGGTTAGAAAAGACCTTTAAGATCATCAAGCCCAATCGAAGAGCGTCTCATCAAATGCTGTTGGACAAAAGAGGAAACCTGGTGAAGAGATAAATAAGTGAAGGAGATGAAAATGGTATAAGCACAGTAAAAATTCTTAAATACAAATCCCTACCTAGCAGACTAACTGAAAGCTATATTTTTGATGATTGTCATCAGACATTCAATTTTATGTCTGGATTTCTCTTATAAGGTAACAATAAAATCTCTGATCTACATCATACTTTGGCCTTATGCTTTCTTGTGCTCTGTGTATTTGCAGGGCCCCAGACCTCACCCAGAGATAGATGTAGCTGTCAAAGGCATCAAGCACTTCCAACCTCACAATGAGTCAGCCTCACTAAGGATTTTAAGTATCGCTTTTCTCATGTTGCAAGGTTCGTTGATGGTCCTAAGAGATTTTAAAACACCCATGGACTGTCAATGAGAACCTAACATCAGTATCCCTTTTTGTGGACCTTTCAGATAGGAGCAAGGTCTAAATATCTCAAAAAATCTGCACCATTTCTGCTTGTGTCCAGATCATCTGCAATGGCAAGATGGAGAGCATCAGATACACAGTCCCACCTCCTTCCCTTTGGGATTGAAGCAGGCCCAAGCTGGGAGTCCTGTTCTCCATTCTCATATCATACAAAACAGTCTAGCCTTGGGCTTCTACTTTTAAGGATTTGTTTTTCACTAAAAGTCAGATTAGAGAAAAAAGCAGCTGCTTTTCAAAAAGGGGTAACTGGAAAATGTAGACAAAAACATGTTTTCTGTAATTTTCTTCCTATGCAACATTTTGTCTAAAATATAAAGCAAAAAATTTTCAGAACCTACATTCTGACAGAGGAAAAAAAACCCCATAAACAACAAATCTCAGCCTACCTGTTTTTGCAACCTGTGCACCGACAGTGTTTAGCATTCAGACCCTCCCAGAAACCCTCACAGCATTTTCCTGTGGTTCAAGCTAGCTCCTGCTTAATTTTTTTTTTGGCTTAAAACAAAAAAATATTGACAAATAACACCACTTCACCCTCATAGACAAGGCAACTGCCAAAATAACTATTTTCCTTTCCACAGACAAACCTAGCAGCTTGCAGACTTAACATGGTGGCCACCAAGCAGTGACACTGTTTGGTGAGGTGGTGGGAGCAGCTATAAAGGCAGCCTGGTTAGAAAGGAAAAATTATTTAACAGAAGAAAATATCTGCTGGAAAAATACTGACAGAGGAAATGCCTGCCAGCCTGGGAACGGCGAGCCTGGGAACCAGGCCTGTGAACCAGAAGCATCCTTGAGCAGCACGCAGCTGGCATCTTTGGAGCAGAGCTGGGTACTGTAGACATCCAGAGATACCATCAATAACTGCAAAACAAGGAACTGTAACAGCAACTTATCAGCTGAAAAGGTGAAAAATAGTCTGGAAAAAAAGGGGAAAACATTCTGAGAAAGTATGAAGCAGTAGCTGCCATTGGCTGCTGTAACTGCAAGACAAAAACAGTCCGGGAAATAAAAATTGGTCTGAAAGAACAGAAAACATCATCATCTATTGGCTGCCCCAGGTGAAAACCAGAAATTAACAGCATCTATCGGCTGCTCTAAGTGGTGGTGTCCTATGCCCTCTTATATCTCTGTGATATAAAATGACTTAATTTTATGCAAAATGGAGCTGCTGTCTCTCTGTCAAACTTCCTGTGCTGCACATACTTTTCATTCCCTGAACAGGTTGAATTCTTCACATGAACTTTCTATGAGTTCTTGGAGCCTCACTGGGGATGCCTGGTTGACTCCAGCCTCCGTGATGCAGAGCATCTCTGAAGTGAGACTCTCTCTGTTACGTTATTGGTCCCCCTTTTGCCTCCTTCTGGGGTTGCTTTGGTTTGTCCTCCCACTTTTGAGATGGATTGGCCCCTTCTGAGATCTGTCTAATTTGTTTAATACTGATATTTTATATTCATATAAGTAATCTATTATATCTGCTGTTATATTGTTGATAAGTTGCTTCACTAATGGTAATTTTGTAGTAACCTGTAATAGTATATACCTACTTGGTTGTTGCTATAATACTGATGGTTGCTATAGTTGATTGTTGCTATACTATTGATAGCCTCTATACTATTGGTTGTTACTATTATTGATTGCTGCCATTCTATTAATTGCTGATAGTAATTTGTAATAGCTTGAGATATATGTATTCCCTTTATTAATCACACATATACTTGCTAGTGGTGATTTTTGTGGTATTTGTGGTAATCTGTAATAAAGCAGAGAAATTTAGAGGATAAAGCCTCCTTATCCTTGTGTGTTACAGAGTCCTACAAACCCATGGTCATGATCTCTACACACCTGCAGGCTGGGTAGCCCTTCAGGTCATGATACGATGAGGAGAAAAGGCAATTTCCCCAAAGATCTCTGAGCCAGATGAGTAGAAGCACCTGCAAGGTTGGCATCGGTGGTGCCGCAGCACCATGGCCAAGAGGTGACCTGGGTGAGCTGAGAAGCATACGTGGAAAGTGGGAGCACATGCACAATGGGTGCAACTATAAGCAAATTAAAATCAGTTAAAACCTGAAGTGTTTCTGTATTTGTGAAATACCTAAGCTTTGGGAAATGGCAATGTGAAGAAGCTGGGCCTGGGAAAATTGGTGAGTGCTGCTGGGAAAAGATGGCTGGACTCAGTGCTCTACTCTGCTACGCACGTGCATTTCATGAAAGGAAAAAACAAAGCTCTCCATTCGGATTTAACTCTCCTTTTGCTTCTCTTGCACCACTAAAGGTACAAAACCAATTTATTTACAATGTCAATTTACTTCTAGTTCTCCAACCCAGTTTTACTGCTCATCTGGTAGTTGTTTATATAGGCAGTTGCTAGGGAACAGAAAATGAATTGTCTTCATCTCAGCATGTGAAAAATCAAAAGTCTACTGCCTTTGAAGGTCTATAGCAAAGGTAAGCATAGGAGATATGAGAGAATGAGCTTTAGGGTTTCCGAGCAAGAGCGTTGCTATGAGCTGATGGAGATAAGATGATTCTCTCACTGTTCTCCTCCTCCCAGCAAAGGTAAAAAAAAAAAGTTTTAACTAGAGCTGCTTGGAGAGGGGCCTCGTTTCTCCTGAATACACTTTGTATCTTTTTAAAGAAAAATCTGAACCTGAAACTTTGACTTTTGCCCATACCAGAGATGCCCATATGGCTTAAAGGTGTTGCTGCAGAGGGGCCCTCCGCTGTTTGCTCCTGGGGCCAGGCTGCTCTCCCCCTTACTCTCTCTCCTTTGCAGAGATGCCAGAGCAGCACACTTGCCACAGTGCATTTCAGGAGATATCGTCATCTGAACGTCACAGCCAAAATGACTCCGACGAGCCATTGGCAACAGTGCCAAATAAATTTTTTCCACACATCTGGCCAAAACATTTTGGCTTTTACTGTTCAGTCTTTAGAGGGAAGAGAAAAAAAATACATTTTCCATCAAAAGCAAATGCTGTTTGTGAAAAGAAAACTCAAAATTTAACTTCAGAAGAGTTCTGACAGAGACTTCCTAACAAGTGGTCCAGTAGAATGGAGGGTGCAGAGACAAATGCTCGCACAAGCAGCATCCCCTCCTGCCCTGGCAGCTAAGGGAGGAGGGTGCATTGGAGGTCCTTGGAAATCCCCCCAGCTCCATGGTGTAACCCGTGGGAGCCTGGACCCCTTTGCTTTGGAGGCCATGCAGCTCTCACAGGGCTCTGCTCACTGAAGGGCCTCTACAAAGAAATGAAAGGACCCCTCTTGGTGCCAGAGAGCTGGAGAGCTACAAAGGACTACTTTTCTTCCTGAAAATTGAAATGTTGGCATTCAAATAATTTATTCTCATCTTTCCTGTGTGTATTCTTTCTTTATGCAGTTCCCATTCAGCAGCAATATTCTGCTTACTGCAATTTATGGATAAACTTGCCCTTGTTAAGAAGGAAACCTCTGCAGCAGGGATATATGCCCATGTTGGTCGTTTTATTGCTTTTCCAGTGTGCACTGCTTGCAAAAAGCGTGGCTGCTCAGCATTTTTTTCCACTTTAATATCTGCAAGATCTTGGTCTTCTTTCTTTCATGTGCATTAACTTGAGAAATAAGCGGGCACTGTTTCTTAAATCCAGATAAAAAGGATACATAATAATTACCAGCTGTGTGGCTTCCTGAGGTGGTCCCCCAAGCCATGCTCCCCTAATCTAATAAAGCTAACTGCGAGCAAGATCTGATTATGACTATCAGCTCGCCACCATATTTGTTCCTAACGGCCAATAAAATCTTGATTAAAAAAAAAATAATTGTGATTTTTTTTTCTTTGTTTAGTATGTGGAGGTAACTTAGAATGTGCTTGTGTATACAAGGCCCCTCTGTACCTGCCTCTGTGCCCATGTAACCATCCAGGTGCCTCTCACACACCCACACTGCAAAATCTCAGCATTGAATCTCTTTCAGAGATGATTTTTAGTGGCCAGCTTCTCATCATGGTCCTTCCCCAGGCAGGTTTTGAGCACTCCTACTCAACACAATACTTGAACTCTCCAATTTTTTTTCTTGAATGTTTTTAAGGGAAGATTGAACTCCTTCTCTAAGTTTCCTAGGTGTCATGTAAAATATAATTTCCTTGACTTTTATTTTTCTGAATTCTGAAACTTATTAAACAACAATACTTAGAAAAAGAAAACAGTATCTAATGTGGTACTGCATAGTGTGCATTCAGGCTGAAAGGGAAAAAGGGAAACAATTTGTCACAAAGAAATTCTGCAAAGGAAAGTACTCCTAAAAAAAACACATTTTTGTGCTAGAGGAACATTAAACAACTCTAAAAAGATTAAAAACAACATATGGTATTTTTCCCTTCCTCCCCCACCCTCCCTCCCGCCCCCCAATACTAGGACTTCCAAACACGTAATTCAACTTTTTGTGATCTGGCATCAGTGGGTGCCAGTTATCATTGTTCAGTTGCCATCACACAGCTCCTTAACAGATTGCAGTATAGCTACAATTAATTAGGAGGAGAGCTCGCTGCTGGCACTGCCGCCCCGGGTCTCCACTTCTCCTGGGGAGCATGTGGTCACTCCCCAACGGGGAGTGCACAGCTGGCAAAGACCAGCAGGCTCTCCAGGATCCTAGCCCAGATTTTTCCAGACATTTGTTGCATTTGCCACCATGTAATGACCAAACCTCAGCATCAAGAAAGGCGCGAGGCAAGACTTCGAGTACAGGAGGCAGCTACAAGTGAAGAGCTTAACAAAATTAAACAGCTCATTAAGTACGTTAGCTGTCACCTAAATGCACAGCTAAGATGGAAAAGTTCAAGTATCTTGCTGGAGCTACCACCCAGAAGCCATCCCGCTCCTCCCTGGGACAGTTCAGCTGCTCTCAACGCGAGATCTGTAGGCCTTGAGGGGGACCCGACACAGAGCACCAGCATACCTGTGGCTTCGAGGCTGCTGAGGTTCTGTTGCCTGTCTATCCGATAAATCTCATTAAAGGAAGGTAAAAAGGAATAAGATTATTTCTCCATTTGCTTGGATCAGAGAGGGGGAGGGCTGTGCTGGGGAATGGGAGAAGCAGCCCTGTGTACGTGCCTGCAAAGCCAAGGAGGTATGTCCTCCAAGATTGTTTTTTATTAAGCTGCATCTCAGTGAAAAAGCTGATGAACCCTACTTTAATCCCAGTAAAGGCTTTTAGCTTCTGCTGACTTATATTATCAGGGAAAGTATATCTTTTACAGACTACCAATGATTTAAACATTTGTGTATGATGAAGCTAAAGAATTAAAGTCAATTGTCAGAATATGCAGATCATATACTGCCTTATATTGCTGGTCTTAAAGTGGCGAAGGCTTACGCTGTTGCAATGATTTTTTATTTAATAAATCCCTCTGTTTATGTATTTACACAACAGGAAATGCTGAATACATGGAATATGTAAATTAGAAAAAAGAAGTCTCCCTTCACTGTTGGTTCTTCTATTATACCTTTTTTCCTCATTCATACTGAATGAAGAGTTAGATCTGCATCGCATTTTTAATACTCTGCTCCTACGCTGTCCTCTGAAGTTTCTAGTGACAGATTTAAAAGGGAAAATACCTACAATACAGCCACAGTCCAAATGATATGCAGTGAGGTACAGTGTTTTCCCTACTAGTAAAACATTAGCTGCTACATATTATACTTTTACTAATCTGGCCTTGTACTTCTGTGTTAAGTCTATTCATGTATCTCTTTCAAAAGCCCTGCAAAGCAGGAAAAGACTATTATCCTTGCAGATCCCGAATGAGGGAATGAAAGAGGATTATTTAACTCAACTAAAGCTATACAGTGAGTCAAACCAGAATTAGAAAGAAGATCCAAGAACCAACACCTATAATCCACTGTTCCTACAGTCTTTTTTCCCCTCAGTTCAGGGGATCTTTTCGTTCTCATATTTTCCATTCAGATAACTGCTTTTCTGCAGTGCTACTTTCATGTTTTTCAAGAAACTTGAGCCAAATTGCAAACAATTCCAGAAAAAAAGTAATACACATGGGAGTCAAACTAGAAATTATGAAGAGGGTCTGCTTTATCCAGGTGCATAAATCTTTATGGAGCTTTTTAGACTGACACTGCCATCTTTTACTGGGAAATGTTTAAAGGCAAGAAACAAAGCACTATAAATCATAGAAGGATGTAACAGGATTATTCACTGTAATATGGAGATATTTATAATGTACTTTCTAATGGATGTTGTATTCTTAAAATTAAATAGAATAGCATAACTTGAATTACATTCATTTTGCAAAGATGAAAATGGTAGCTGAATTAAAAAAGAGAGATATCGCCTAAGTTCCGAGGTGATTACTTACAAAGCTCCTAATTCTCATCGTTTCAAAAATGATTATCATTTTCAGATCTGGTGACAGTGGAATTGTTTTACAAGAGACTCTGAGGCCTCTGCTATTGTTTTCTGGATGCTGCAGCCCAGGCTGGTACCACCACTGGGCAGATGAAATGGCGGAGGAGGAGCTGGACAAGCACAGCCCAAGGATACAGAAGATCATAAAGGGAGATGTAGGGTCTTTCATAGGTAGTACAGAGTTTTGAAAATCTTACAGAGTATTAATTATTTCCTTTAAATAATTTTAAATTACTTGTTGCTTATGACACAGCTTGTCAGTCCAGCCAGCTGCAATGCAGGGTGGCCAGGTGTGTGTGGCTGTGGCAGCTGAGTTCTCTCTGGGGTCCACAGGTCGGGGCAGGGCAGATGTCACCCCTTTGGCCTCCCTTTTCACCCACAGCTGTTCCTGTGGGAAGAGAAAAAGAGCTTCTCAATCACACAGAAGCAGGAGCCAGAGAGGGAAGGAAGCCACCAACGCCACTGCAGCTGCAGCTCCCCTGGGCTCAGGATACCAGAGGAGACCCAGACGCGTTTTGCAACCTGCCTTCAGGGAAACAACAGGGAGCACCCCAGGAGAGGAGTGATGTGGTCCACAGGCTTCACCACAAAGGCCACTTCACGTCATGGTGCCAGCCTGATGGCCACTGGCCAAGCTGCACTGGTCAGTGGTGTCACCGCACCGGGAGTCCCCATCCCCAGCATGGGGCCTAGGTGGCTCCTACCCCACTGCTGCTTCATAATTGCAGTAATCAAAAATACAAATTCACCCATAAAATGCCACTTTGGAACGACCTTTGTGCCTCTGGAGGTTTTACATATCCCCTGTGACCTCTATGGGTACAAATAGCTATTGAGCATTGAGACAAATGTAGTGATTAATTACTCAGATTTGCTGCTATGCAGCATTTCTTTAATTTTTATTTTTTTTAACCTTAAGTTTACCTTTTGAACATCAAACACTGCATCCTTTCAATCACAACACTATTAAGCTTCTTCAAGTAGCTCACTGGCTTGCAAAGCCACTGCACCTACCTTCCTAGCCTCCCCCTGGCCTCAAGTTTTGCTCCTTATTCTTTGGGAAAGGACAGCTTCTGCCTTGAAGAGGAGCCAAATATAGAGAGAGCTCAAGTACTATATAGTTTTTTTAATATGACTGTCAGAACAGCAACTTTTAACATTAATGTATTTTTAACACAATGCTATGATTCAGAAGTGAAATTCCTTGTCCTCCTGTCTTAGAGAGACTGAGAGTTCAGGCTAGGGTGGGCATCTGGGTAGATAATGAGAGAATTTAGGATTGTGCAAGTTTGATTTTTTGAATAAAAGACACCTATACAACCATTATTCATGGGGCTCAAAAACCCATTTCATCCCAGCTCTCCTTTGTGGACATTAGCTGGTGCAGGGCGGGGGTGACAGCACCCAGAGGAAGGCAAGGTACTACTGATATATCAGATGTATCAGCTACTGTCAGAGCAAATTGCCATGTTAGACAGGCAATTTAGGCCTGGAGGCAGCGCGGACAGCTGTGGCTATGAACCTGAGCTCTACAATATTATCTAATTATTTTTTCACAGATTCTGGAGGAGGGACATTCAGTCCTTTTGCCAGGACTTTATAAACACCTCCTTTTTAAGTACAGTATAAAAGCACTCAGCAGCACACACCTCTAAGCAATACCCGAAACCTCCTCATCACAGCCCTCTGTGATATGGGATGAAAGCTTAGCTGGCTATAACTGCATTTTTTAAAAAGTGGTTAAGAAAATGAATTGTGCAAATTCTTTGCCAAGTGATTAATATTAAAGAGGAAAAATCTCAATTACTAGTCAAAAGGGAAGCATGTTCTTAAAGAGGGAACATTTGGACCAAAACAAAATGTCAAACATTTTCTGATCAGCTGCATCCTCAGCTTGATGTTCCTCCTACTCTCTCACAAGATCAGCGTCACCTACTGAGCTTGAGAGTGAAATCAGGCCTACAGCCTGGTGGCTTTTTCAAAGGGTGCTGGTGCCATCGGGGAGTTACGGCGTGGTGGTGGGAACAGCCAGCCCACATGGAGAGCGTAGGCACAGCAGGGAGACGGGAGCCCGGGCTTTGGAGGGACCTGAGGGGTGATGCACCCTTTGGGGTACGTGATGAGACTAGCAACTTTGGAAATAAAACAAAAGTTGACAGATAAAAGTGGAATGAATACTCATAGGTAACACACAAGACTACTTTTCAAAAGGTTTACTCCCCAGGGCCAAAGGTTTTTGTTTCCACCCCAGGGAAAAACATCAGGGTTCACAAGCCTATAGTGGCTCTGGGCTTCACTAGCAGCCTCTGCACCTGAGGTATCTGGCTCCCTTGAAGCTGTACTGTAAGACTTTATGACCAGCAGAAAAGGCTACCCTAAAGAACAAATGTTAGGCTAAATGAGGCATCTGCATTGACCTAGTATTTGCAAACTACTTGTCTGACCTCTGCAACTAACATCATATACATATACAACAAGGATTTGGAAAAACTATCATCAGAACATGATCAAAGAGATTTTCTTTAAAATATAACCCTCACCTGCACAAAGTGTTATTGCTGAAGGACTGGGAAGCATGAGGAAGTGGTAGCCTGAAAAAAGATTTCTGATAGCTCCAAGCAACAGAAAAGTGAGGCTTATGAAAACAACTGTTTCATAATCAAAATTATAGTAAGTGATAAGGCAGTGTATTCTGTAGTGTGGAAACTAAGAAGCTGTTTTCATACAAAGATACTTGGCTTATTAAGTTAACTGAGAAGGTCATGGTGAAGCCGGATGCTGTTCCCAAGAACAAAACCCCAACAGTTTTCCTCATTATTATACCTATATTCCACACAGTGAGTAGGCATCTAGATGCTGTTACCACTATATATTAGAATAGCTCTAATTATTTCATTGTAACTCTGTGTTCTCCCTGGCCTTTCCCCTTTCTTGTTTTCAATTCAGATGCTAAGCTGCAAGAGACAGCAGCAGTATTCTGGCCTTTTTACAGTCCACTGCAGGAAGAGAAAAGCACCTATGCCTTGGGTCTTGGACATGGGATCGGGGTCCCCCTGGGTCAGCTCTTCAAAGGCAAAGGTGGCAGGGTGTTTCTGCAGGACCTTATCTCCCCATGCCTTGTTGGGTGTCTTTGCTGACTTACAGCAGGCACCTCACCTGCAGCTCACCACAGGCAGAGAGTTCACGGAGCTGCTAAAATGAAGGAAGGGTCTTGCTAAGCCCCCGTAGCCCCTCCTACCTTCATTACATGGATCTGAAGTGTTCAATGCTTCCTCCTATATTTCAGAAGAGAAGACCCCAAACCACAAGCTCGGGACTATTTGGATCTCAAATTCGATTCAGACTTATCTGTTTTAATCTTTAATGAGGCAAACTGTACCTTAGTGTGCGATTTGGAAGAGAACCAAGAAAAACAGGGTTTTGATTTTCAGTTCATTTAAACACCAGACAATCAAGAAACATCATCCTTCCAGCTAATTGAAGTCAGACTGCAGGTTGCTGCTAATCTGGGACTGGGAGTTGCGTGCCATATTGTGGCCCTGTGTCACCAATATGCACATGCACAGAGCAGCAGCCACCCTGAAATGGAGGGTCACGAGCAGTAAAGCAAACAGGAAACGAAAAATCATTGAGGTACTAGTGCCAGAATACTGCTAATGGAAACTTTCTCTAGCCAAAGCCTTAAGCATTTTACAAACCACTTTTTGAAGTCAAATTCCAATACAAAGAGCCTGGAGCTTTTGGACTCTGTGTTTGACTGTCTCCATGCTGTTACAGGAGTGGCTTCGATTCATTCTAGCAGCATCTGAGCTACCTTAAGATGAGCTGCCGTGGAGACCAGCAGCATACCTCCCAGAACAACAAGAAACTTAATGTGAGTTTATTTACCTGTCCAAAACCTGAAGCGAATACTGTGTAAATACATCCCAAGCTCAGACAGTTACGGTGCCATACTCTCCTAAATACTTTCAATTGTGTTAAACACATTAGGCTCTTATTTTAAAAAAATCTTGGTTTTATTTCCTGCTCAGAGGTTGCCACGGTACTGTGACAATCAAAAGAAATTAGATGCTTCGGTATGATAATTAATGCAATGAGACTGGTGAATTCATCATGATTGCTGCAAATGTCATTCCCTGGGCCCACAGTTTTTCTCACCTTGTTTTTACCTTTCTTCTTTTTTTTTTTTTATTTTCTTTTTTTAATGCTGATATCAGCATCCTTGGTAAGGATAAATTGAAAAGTTACCACTGTTCAGAAGCACGTTGGTTTGCAAGTCAAATAGCTGTCGTAGAGCTGACGAGTCCCTGGGGAACCTTTAACACCAGAAGGATAATTTTAAATTGGAATCTGAGATGACTATGGCGTGGCTGAAGATCAAGCACGGTGGAACAAATATCACCTTATTTTTAGAAAAAGAAAATATCTGAACGTAACGTTCAGGGTTCACTAATATATATGTGGCAGGAATCTATTAAAAGGCACTAAAGAGAATCTGGATTTGTCAGAATGGGCAGATGAAGATATTAGCTGTGCATTCAAGGAGAAGCAAACGAAGGCAGAGATGAAACCTTAATAATGTTTGTGTTATGGTGAAAGGTAAATATTATGGAGAAGGACTTGGCAGGGGGGTCAGGGAAAGCTTCTTGGGGACTGGGGTCCTTCTGGACTGTACCACTTTTCTTAGCTGTGCTTCTTGGAAGGTATTGTTTAGCTCACAGACAAATTTATAATGCTGTGACATGTTCATCTCAGTCTGAAAGCACAGAGGACACTGTAATTCTATAAACAGTACTCTTTGCTTCTATTTTTTCTTTCTTTCTTTCTGGCCACAGTTGCTGCTGCCTCCATTTCCTCTTTGGGTTATTGCTAGCATTAATCTCTCCTGGGAGTTCTACTGCAGAGCACAAACCTACCAACTGCTGCCTTGATGGCAACGTGACTGGCAGTCAAAGAAATGTATAGGCATGCACATGTAAAATGATAGAATTTTATAAGTATATTTTACTCACTTAAGTAATTTTTAGCCCAACTTGACCCGGTACACCTGGCCACTAACAGCAGATTAATAATTTTTCAATTCCCTGGGAAAGGAAGGCCAAGAATCATTTAATTGTAATGGTCTCTTTAAATATAATATACATCATATTTTACAAGAAACGGTATCTATGGTCTTCCACGGAAACAAAACCAAAAACAAAACCATGCATTGCATGAGAGTATTGCCAGAAAGACAGTTGCAGCAGTTATAATGTCCTTGGCCCAGTGAAGGATGGCTGTCAGACGAATGAGGTGGTGTCTCCAGCTCCAGCCGCTGCTACTCTCCAGCCTCTGCTCTCCCCCTAAGGATGAGAAGTGGGGTGGGAGGACAAATACTCCTCATGCCTCGCCTGGGAGCCATGTGGAGAGTTTCTGGTGGGAAGCTGGTTGACAGCAAGGAAAGTTTATGGATCGAGTGTGTGAGCCAGCAGAGGAGACGCTGGGTAAGTCTAAAAATGTCTGGGCAAAATATGTAAGCCAAAGTACATATACGCAGAAGAGAGAATGCAGGGCAGCGGGTGGATAAACAGTAGAAGAATGAAGTAGCTGCATAAACATCACTGGAAAACTTCAGACTGGTACAGAAAGGGCTGTGAGGCCACTTAGATTCTTGAAGGCTTCTACACATGTACTGGGGTCTTAGCTCCCATTGCTGTCACTGAGATCTAGGGAGCAGTTCAACAGGTCACTGATGGGTAACCGAAATACCCTTGTTATCCATGCTGACTGATCCAGCTGCTCTTCCAGAAAGGCAAGGGTCACATCTGCCGGCCTCTTACCAGTGTCTGGGCTAGCCTAAGGCCTTTCAAATGGCTTGAGATGCCCAGTACAGGCAACGGAATTAAGCTCTTAATCATCAGAGCAGCAGAGCATAAGGCATGGTTCAGGTTGCCTTTGGTATGCAGCTGGGGCTCAGTCAAGTTGGCGAAACGCGGGCATCTACGTTATGTTGATTTAGGCACTATGGGATATCCCGTGTGGCCTCTCATACATCCCAGTCAGATCTGGCAGCCCTGTGCAGCGCCTGGGTGTCTGTGGTGCCCCTGGTGTCTCGAACTACAGAGGCACCTGCATTTCACCCCCCACGGCTGGTTAGCTTTAGACTCCACTGACTGCACTGACCTGCCCTCTCTGTTATGCTCAGAGCTTAAAGACCTACAGATATATAGACATTCAACTTCAGGTTTCTTACTCTTGAACTGAATAGCATCCCAAATGCTTACCTAACCAGATGCATATGCTGAAGATACCTTAGAGCTACTCATATCCACCCAAAGGAAAAAAAAAGTTTTATCAGATTTTATCAACAGTTTGAGGAAGATTATATTGGCTGGATTGGAGACGTTTTTGTCTTGAAGCATTTCTTGCCAGCAAGCAACCTATGTTAAAAAAGAAAGCAGTAACAATTGAAACTGTAACAGACCCTATGGCTTTCTCTGCCCCAAGAAATCAGAGGGTTTATTTCAAGTATTTGTCAAAGAAGCCTAGCAAAGGAGAACTATAATTTTTTTAAAAAGTATTCATTATTGCTTTTATTATTTGAGGAGCTGTCTGGAAAATTTCACCAAATTAAGCTGGAAACTAAATAGTACAGCAATTTCAGTGCATTTTCTCAGTTCTTGGAGCAGTTCTAATTATTCCTTCAGAGACAGCTCCTAGGGACCAAAATCTATTGCCTGTGCACAGAATCAGGCAAACACACACCCAATCTCTAAAAATTTACAACCCGACTAAAATCCTAATCCAACTAACCATTTACTCACTCGCTTTACAGTGTTTAAATAGCTTGAGGCTCTTAAAATCATGCTTCAACAGATGAGCTGAGTGAATATAAAATATGTTTGTCGCTCCCTGATTTTTGCCAGAATTTCCATAACTTGTATAGACACAGAGCTAATGAACACGGGAGCTAAAATTCTAAGCAGTCTTTTTATACATACACACATACATACCCTCTCTGTCTCTCTATGTGTAGTATACATATAGATCTGTGTATAAGTATGTATATATGTACGTATGTATATCTAATTACGAAGCTTGCACAAATGCTGGGAATCTTAGTCACTGCTATGAACGGGAAAGGTCACTTGAGCTGTATGAATTCAGAGAATTTGCTCTGGGGAGAGAGTCTGGAAGCGTCAGCCCATATAGCTGTCCAAGTATGGGAAAATAATTCAGGAATATTTTTTTAATAGGGATGAGCCTGAACAGCAAGCCATAGAGCCAAACCATCCCAAGTGTAGCAGAGCTTGAAACTGAGTTATAAATTGATTTCTTCATAGAGAAACAGTCATCCATCTTCTAGAAGGACAATCAGGAGGGTCCAGTCATAATGCTGGGTAGGAGCCATCTCTCAGTTTTTCACCCCCAATAAGGTCATTCATGAAAATAGTTGCCAGCACTATGCTACATGCTTCTCTTTCTCATTGCTCTTACTGACTTAGAAGGCTACAGGGGTCAGCTGAGTGGACCAATAGCTGTTTGAACTCTCATCTGGATGACCTTATCCACCTCTCCCATGTCAACCTGTGCATGAGTTTTCCTCCATGTTTGATGACCCTTTCAAGTCCTCAGTGAAATTTACACCAGTTTCATGGGACTGCAGATCAAATCACTGATGTCTGCCTTTTCTGTCAGGGATTTTTGGCTATGTTTGACCCAAGTGATGATGCTTGTAGAGTACATTAGTGAACCATGATTACAGGAGCTTCCGCTCACCCATCCTTACCCAACACCAGCTGTATGGCCCCGATGGGGAGGAGAGAGGAGGGAAATACGCTACCACCGTGGGAAGGGGATTGCAGATGTAGGACAGGTAGGAAAATCCCCTCAATGGTCTGAAGGAGTGCAGGAGGAGGAGCAAGTGAGGGCAGTGCTCTGTGGAGGCACCCTGCCCATTAACCACTTAACCAAGCCCTTTAGTACTGACTGACCTTGGAAGGGGTACTCAGCCTGCAGTTTAATTTTACTTGGCATTTAATACCCCAGGGCTGTTACCTGCTGAGGAATAACCGGGGCAGTTGTAACACGTGCTTACTTACAAGGCACTGAATACAGTAGGGTAAACTCCTTTAAGGAATCTTTGTTCTATTTTCTTCCTGTACTTTGTTTCCAGTTCCTCCAGATGCAGTGGTTGCCCTTGGCAACATTCTCCGGATTCTTCCCAAAATTTATGAAGACAAAATGGCACATTTGAGGACAAGCCAGCTTGGGCATTAAATAAACATCCCCTTTGCATTCAGTGGCAGCATCAGAGCCACAGAAAGTCTTTTGACTGGGTAGTTTCCTGAGATTACTGTCATTTATTACCAAAGCTACTGGGTCGTGCAGCAGAAACCTAACAAGCCCCACTCCCATAGCACAACCCATCTCTTAGCACATTCTGGGACATGCACAGTCCTGCTACTCAGAGACCAAGAAATTCTTCATCAAAATACTAGATGAAATGATCCTCTTTGAAGTTCAAAGTTAAAAAGTTAAAAAAAATCCACAAAAATATTCTTAATTATTTTTTTTAATTCCAGACTAGTTTCAAATCTATTACCACAGACTTCAAAAAAGATTTTAAATGGATAGCAGCTCTATAGCTGCCTTCACAGAAATTTTTATCTAACATTCTTGAGTGGATGACCCACAATTGCATAATATTTTTTGTGGCCCACAAGTAGCCTAACAAAAACAGGAAACCAAAATAGACACAAAACTTTACAATGAGAAAAACATATGAGAAAGATGAAGAAAAGAATTCAATAATTATTACAAATAAATCCTTAACTCCATCTGCACAGTATTTAATTATAGCAAAAAGAGAAAATCAAACCCTTCAGACACCAATATTTTCAGGCAATTGACGTGTCTTGGCATTAGCACAGCCACATTACAATGAAATAGAGTACCTAAGTCTGTAAAACCTTGGCTGTAAAATCAGATTTTCCAGACGATGGATGGATATAGAAGAAAACAAATATGATTTGCTTACAGGCTGAAGTGCACAATAGGCAGAGCTATATGCAAAACATGGCACAGAGGTCAGAAAATATGTCACTGAAATGTAAGCTGCTGAAGAGAAAAATCATTTGGAGAAAACAATGTGGTAGAGAAGAAGTGATTTGAACCAAGAATTTGTCAGTTCAACTTAACAAGAGTTAACTTAACAGGAGTTAACCCCTGCTTTAAGGAATTTTTTAAAAGAAATTTTACAAACAGCGTTGGCTTGGAAAAAGGCACATACTCACAGCGCCAGTAACAGACATTCGTAATTGTCAAGAATATGTTAAGATTAAAGCGTGTTGTTGTGGCATGGTCATTGTTTAGTCCTTGCTGGTGGTACAGTATGTCATCACTCTCTCAATTTCACTGCTTATTATTGGTTTTAACCCTTTTATTTTAAGAGGGATCTGAGTGTTTTTGCAAGAGCGCAGGCATGGGTGAATTTGCAAAACAGCTTGCCAGAGCCTTTACCAACCTGCCTGCTCACTGCTTGACCAACCAGGGAGGGATTAAATAAGAATCTACAATAAGAATCCATAAATAAGAATCCATAAATCATTCTGGCCATAAGTTCTTAATACTTCAGATGGAGATTGATAAAGAGAATTAGTTGACTACCAAACAGCTGTCATTTAACTAAATGTAGTTAAATGAATACCCTAAATTTTACTACAAAGAAAGACTATTTTCTCAGCCTCATACCCGAGCCACTTAAATTCCATATTCCCGGTTTAAAGCTGACAAAGAAGCAAGAGGTTAAATACTATGCAAAGAAAGGCTGAACTCCAGCAAAATTTAGGGTGAGGTTTCCAAAAGCACTGCCCCATCACCTAACAGGGATGTTACCACATCTCTGGGAAGAGTGACATCAAGTATTTTTGAACCCTCAGAGAAGCCCTCCTCGCCCCAGGCAGGAGGTTTTACGGCAATGCCCTCCACAGTGATGGACATGGCAGAGCTTGGTTGCCTTCACTGGTGTTGTAAAGGGAGTTTATACTGGTTAAGCCACCTAGCCCAACTGTGGGTAATCCACACTGGCCCAGACTGGTACACGGCCTGCCTTGCTCTTTGCTAACTGACTCTCTGCGCTGCTGCAGCTACGTCGTGCAGGTGTGCCGCAAAACAGGAGTGCAGCTGCCCAGAGCCAGCCTCTGCCTGCTGCCCGGCTGAGGGGATGCTTGGCCTCTGCTCCCAGCACGTCCCAGCAGAGCAGGCAGCATGGCAGCAGATCCAGCTGGAAAAGACCTGCAGTTCTTTTTGTCTGGGACCCCACAGGAGCCTACCGCAGCCTCTCGTCTCACTTCCCACTTGCAGACCCTGCCCTGTCTCCTCCAGCACCTGCTATGCTCGCCTAGGTTAAAGTATCAGGTTCATGACAATGTTTGCACTTGAGCTGCTGACCCAAGTTAAAACTGAACAACCCACTATTCATCACTTTTTGAAATCAGGTTAGTGAACCTAGAGTAAGAAGATATCTTTTTTCCTATACTAGTAAGGCATACTCCCAAAGATGCTCTCTCACTTTGTCAGCTTGTTTTGGTTTGTGGTCTTGCCCAGGCTCTCCTGTACTTAACACCAGCCTGTTCTTTTTCCACCCAAAAGCAAATGAGCAAGGCCATTTGTGTGAGAACTTTTAATAACAGCAGCCCTGGAATGTAAAGATAACATGCCCAGCTCTATTTACGGAAGAGGCTGAGGATGTAGCATACATTTACATATCATTATTGTAATAAGGAAGAGTAACTTTCCATGTCTCTGTGCACTTCTCTTGCTTCTAGATGCTGTGACGAAGGAACACAGCAAATGGGGATTCTGTCAGGAAAAAGGACCTGGTGTAAAGGACGTACAAACAGAAGGCAGGATATGACTGAAAACCCAGGGGTAGCCATAAAAAAGCTTCTTTAAAATTACCTCTGCAATTGTAACAGTGCCACTTGTTGGTATATTATGTTCCTAGTGAAGATGTTGCTATGAAATTAAGGCAAACATGTGACGTTATTTCTGTTGATCATCCTTATGTTTATACACACACTGTAGGGTAATTTGCTCAAATGTTAACTTCTGGAGTTTCTTACCATAAGGGAATCAGATATAAGGAAAAAAAGCAATATTAGTCCAGGCCTGGCTGTAGATTCCCCATCACAATCCAAAATAGTTTAAATTAAGCACAAAGCCATCTCTTCAGAAAGGCTGTTCTTGCCGGAGAGGGAGACGGGCAGTGATGTGAGCTCTGCTCCTCAGCTGGGAGCTCTTGGGAAGCAAGGGGAGCACAGAGGTGGTCGAAGGCAGAAGGGATATCTGGGGGAGCAGTTATGGGGCGCTGCCAGCACGGGGCCGGGGGGGGAGGTGGCGGCAGCAGGGCCTCTGTGTGGGCTGAAGATATGCCCTTTGAAGTGGCCTGCAGCACCTTGCTCTTGTGAAACAGTCCAATAAACATTTCCATTATCTCCGCGAGTATCAGGTTGCTTTAAGAGTCGCTTGCTGTACACAATGTAAATCTTGTCATTTTGAGGATGCAGGGGTGTTTGCAGGAAGACAGGTGTTCAGAGAGAAGAAAAAAAAACCTACAGCAAGCCAATGAGAACACAAAAGAAGCAAAACCTAATATTCCTCCCATGAAAATAAAGTGAGTTGCTTTGCCTAGGTAAAGGTTAGCGTTGTGTCCTCCAGAAGGGAAGACTGATGCTTGACTCATAATAAAATCAAGAGAACATTGCAGCCTGTTCAAATGAATAATTAACTATTCAAAATTTAAAATGGCCAAGCTTTCGCTGGATGCTAAAATGGGAGCCATTCTGAATGTGCTTGGATTTCCAGGCATACTGCGTTTATTTGGAGAATAGGTTCTTGTGGTCTGAAGCTAAGTTAATGATGCTACCTAACTTTTTTCTTCATTTTAACTTTCTAGTTTAATTGGCAGTTTGTGTAACACAGCTAAATCCTTATAAAAGCCCAACGGAAACAACCCATATGTCCTGACTGACCACTGGCTTTATAGTGACTGGTTGCTGTTTTAAAAAGATGCCAAGGAATGTATAGGCTGTGGGTAAGAGACATCCAAGTAACAAGAACTGACTTATGTCTGTAACTGATCTTACTTATTCATGCAATGATTGGTGATGTTGCAGGAGGAAATGCTCAAAGGTCTGGCCTCAAGCTCTCGGTGTCAAAGTTAATGGTGTCAAGCTCCAAGAACACCTTAACAGACAACCCTAATTGCAAATATGTACTTCTGCCAGGTCCCAATAGCAATTACAAGGGAGGGGATTGAGTTCAGTCTCTCTGAGGGCACTTTTCCAAGAGTTTCCCAGGCTGAAACCTCCCCAGCTTCACTGGCAGATGGCTCCTTCACAGCCCCTGGGAACAAGGACACAAAAGGAGCAAACAGAAACAGCCCTAACTGTATTTATGGGCAACAGAATGCGCAAAACCCAGCTGGCATGTCAGGACGGTGATCAGCATCTCAGTTCAAAGTATTAGTTATTGAGCCTGGTGAGGTCCGGGAGGCTTAGTCACACAGCAGCTTAGTCAGCTCTGCATTGCTTCAGCCTGTCCCAGACCCAGAGGGATTAGGATCACTATGCGGGGAAATTCAAAGCCTGACCACCAGCCAGCCTGTGGGACAGTCTGCTCTTGCTGACAGTTTTAGACATATTCATTCCCTCACCTGTATGCCCTATCCAGCACCTAGGTGCTGAGGGTCACTTGGGTAAGAGACACAGCTCCAGGCCCATTTTTCCACATAGCCACTGAGCATAAACAGCTAAAAATGGAAAATTTTCAATTAAACCAAGAACACAGCATGTGGCATGGAAAGTGAGCCACACTTACATTTGCGCAAGTGTTCTGTCTTGTGGCTGATGAGGACCTTTATTGTATAGAAACAAGTTTCTCTATAAACAGTCTCTGTTCCTCTTGGAAAGTATAGTGTAACTTTCCAAATACTGCTACACCTGCTTCTCCAGAAAGCCAATCCCCTGGCCACGGGTGTGTCGGCTGTTTCAAAATGGCTGCTGTGGCATAAACTCACATCTTTCCACAGCCATACAAATTATTAATTGAGTAGCTTATTAAGCTGAAAACAGGATCCAGAGAGCTTGTGCGCTTGCTTCAATACACAGGATGTAGCTGCGCTGTTGATTGATTAACATTTTGCTACAAGCCTTTGTATTTTGGAGGGTATGCATGTGTTACTGCAAATGCAGCGGAGGGGGATTAGCTCTGAATTCCACCACCGAGACGCATTTTATCTTTCAGCCCTTTCACGCAATAACGAATGGGAGCTGTCACTATTGCGTAAATTACATTTCTCTTTCTGCTCTTACATATGTAAATGCCTAATCCCGTATGTAAAAGCAGTGGTACACAGTAGGCAAAAATCTTCTTTAGGGACACATTGTGGAAGGCTTGGATTACAGCCCGGTAAGAACTTTTAATACCGGCAGCAGCGGTCCCAAATTCCTCTTTCAGAATTTGCACCACCAGTAAAAGGAGCTTTAAACTCACACTGAAAATTGATACAATTTGTTTGTTGATATAGTTACCAACATCTGCAGTTGTATAATTTATTATCTCCTACTGCTGCTGGGGATAATAAAAGAGTGAGTGGGTTTTGTGATGTGAGTAGAACATGAGCACAAAATCTCCACTGGAAATACTGAGTCACTTAATAAACATGTAGACCACAAATTCATTGTACATTATTCATTATGCAGGTTACAGATGGGCCTGAAATAGAGGAGTCTGCTTAGGTTTGTGTGCACATCTGCCGGTGCACACAGGCTCGAGCAGGGAAGAAGGGCGTCTGGCCCTGGATGTCACTTCAGCCCTTCTCCAAAGACAGAGGCCAGAAAGTTTGGACGCAACAGACTCTATTGCGGCTACCTCCAGGCCTGGCAGCCTGCAGTTTTATATGTTTTGGCTGATCTCCAATGTAAATGTTGTTAAAGACATCCCTGAAGGAATAGTGATCAGGGGTGTCTGTATTCTTATAAACAATTGATATAAGATACGAGATATCACAGCTTCTTTTTGACTCTGGTGTCTACCCCTGGTGCAGCAGTGGCAGCTGGCTGGACCCGTGTAGCCTGGCCTCCTGGCAGCAAAGTAGGCAGGGACAGAGTCCAGATATGTCCACAGGATGGTTTGTCTTAGTCGTGCAGATGTGCCAGTCTGACACAAGCTGATCATCGGCTGGAGGGACCCTCATCTGCCCCTCAGCTCTGAGGGACAAATTCTGCCTTGAAGGTAGAGCCTGGGCAGCGCTCAGTGGGAAGAAAAAGCAAGATGCATGTCTTCTCCCTGCAGGAAGCCTGTACAGCCCCGCACCCAGGGCAGAGGTTAGAACTAGTGACTTCAGCATTTATTTTAGACCCCTGGGAGGAGAGAAGCACCTGCAGAGAGAAATACAGGGGATGTGAGCACACTGGTGGTGCACAGTGGCGGGGAGCAGGGACCAGCTGGCCTCAGAAGTGGCTCTGGAATCAGGTCCTGCCTCAGAGCTTTAGCCAGAGGAATAAGGGCAGTGCCTTGCTTCAGCTTTCTTCTCACCTGGTGCACTTGCTTAACCCAAAACAAGCAGCACAAACTGCCTTTTCAAGGTTGGAAACTTGCTCACCTGCTTGGGGGGGAAAAAAAGGCGAAACCTTTGAAGATTACGTGTAGCTGTGCCAACTGGTGACACCTGTCGTAACATGAATAAACTACTAAGAGTTTGCATGTGCCATTTGAAGTGCATTTTGTAGGTGAAATACAAGGAAACTGGTGTTCAGTGTAAGCCCAAATGCTAATCCTGCACGTGTTTGGGGCAGGGGAGGAAATAGGAGGAATTGTGGGAGATCTATTCTAGCTGAGTAAACCTTACCGCTCTGCTCATTCTTTTCAGCCATGGACCACTCTAAGTACTGACTCCCCTGGGATAAGTAACCACTTGCAGATTTAGCCATCATGGCAGAACTGATAGACATCAGTGTTACTTCCCCAGACTGACGCATTTATTTGTTTTCTCACATTTTTGTTGCTGTATTAAAAAAGGCCCATTATTGACAATTTCCAGGAAAAGCTCTGCAATCACATTTTTCTTCATTGCATAAGCCCTTAGATGTATCTCAATCTTTAAACACGTTTCATAAGTCTCTTTTTTTTTTTTTTTTTGCAAATGGCCGTGCAATGCTGCAGTTCAAATCTCTAGAAAGGCTGTCATTTCTTGGATCGTCATAACTCTGTTGTAATAAAATGGGCAAAATGCTTAATGGCAACCTTAGTACTATTCTTTGCAGACAGTCATGATTTGACATTCAGATGAGTGCTCACCCAGCTTACAAACAGAAAGGCGTTCAAGCTCAGGTGCTGAAGCGTGGCCATGCACCCCATCTGCGATCCCTTTGTGCAGTTGTCAGGGTGCCTTCAAAATGCCTGTCAAAAAGATAGGGCCACCGTCTTCCCTAGAAATCGCATTACAGGCATTCATATTATCAGTGCATTTTACACTCTTCCCCACCTCTTGAAAAGCCACTCTACTCATTTGCAGTTGACAACACATCTATCCAAATTCAATCCTACAGCAGTTTCCTAGGTAACTAGCGCTTTGGCACAGAAACCCTCTACACGGCAGAAGGAACCAAAACACCCGTTAGCATTTCCACTTCTTTTCAAGCCTTTCGAAACATGCAAAGATACAAAAAACCACCACAGCACAGAAGCTTTAAAAAAAAAACAAACCAAACCAACCAACCAACAACAAGGAAGCCAATGGCAAGGTATGTTCAGCCGCTCTGTTTAACTTTCATCCAGGATATTGTGCATCTGCCAAAAATTAGCTCAGATCTGGAGACAAGTCCAATCTAAGGTTTGAAACTGTTTCTTAAGGGTTGGACCTCTTTGGGTTATCTTCATAGATCCCAAAGACCTTTCTAGGCTCTGAGTCTTGCCTGTAGCATGGACAGATGTTTCTAAATCGCACTGGGAGCTAATAATTTGGGTCTCTGCTGTCCCAGCCCCTCTTACTGTAGCCAAGTTCCATGGGGCCTTACAAGGGCTGCAGGGCAAGGGCCATTATCTCCAGCCTGTTAGAGGTATTCTGAGGAGGTATTTCCTCAGATTGCCTCCTAACACGGACCAGTTCAATACTCCCCCTTTCCTCTTCCATTTCTTGGCTGCAGAGCTGTGACCACTACTGTGGGATCGCACCAGCCCTCATCTCTAGTGCTCTGCACATGGCTGCGACTCACCAAAGGTTCCTCTATTCATCGAGAGAGAAAGAGATTCTGCAGTCCCCAGGTGAAACTGGTGTCTAGAGGACTCTGGTGGAGAACAGCAACGAGGGAAGGGGCAGAGTGACTCCTGAGTTTGCTCTGGCTGCCTCACTGTAGGCCAGCAAGCACAGCTGCTTCAGCAGCGCAGTTGTGGTTGCGGCAGCTGCAGCAAGGCAGAATGCATTTCTTTGGTTTGTGTGCAAGAACACAAATTCTTGCCCTCACCTAATATCCACATGCGGAGCATTTAGGAACTGGAAAAAAAGCCACAGCCTGAAGCCAGGATCATATTAGAAGAGATTGGGCTGCAAAGCTACACTGACAGCCCTTCCGAGCATTAGTGTGCACACACACACACAGAGCTGATCCCTACAAAAAGGTAATTAAGTCGAGGGGGAAACCTGGGAGCGGCTGGCATAGAAAGCCCTAAAGGGGAGGAGTGGGCTCAGGAATGTGCATCTGAAGGGCTTGGTCTGGTGTCAACTTCTGTGAACAAGTCCTGCTGAATCTTGCTCGCATACCCAGGTGAAGCCAACTCTGCAGGCCTTCGCCAGCCCCATTCACGAGGAAGTGAGAGGGCTTCACAACTGGAGGCTGTAGCTTGCAGGCAAGGCCCTCCCTTCTCTGCCTGCAATTGTCCTAGTTTGCTGAAGGGCAGCATGCGTGCATCGGACTGGAGCATAGTTCAAAAGAAGCTAGCATTGCCTGCAGCTGTCCTCACTTCAGAGCATGTTATAGCAGGTTAAAGGCTGCTGTGAGCTATGCCAACCACCAACTCGAGAAGGTTTTCTGGCAACCAAGCATTGCCAGGACATAAGGATACGCTAGTCATGTCCCCCGCAACAGCCTCTTCTCCAGAAGCTTGGGGGAAAATGCCAGGGACACCTTCTGTTGACCTCCTGTGTCTTGCACAGGAAAGGGGAGCTTCAAAAAGCTGGAAATGCAGGTTAAATTTAGGAAGTTTTGTGCTATGACCTAGTGCAAAGCTGCAACAGAGTGCAGCTGCCCTGCCATGCTAGCTAATTTGAGAACTGGTAGTTGTCACAATTGCAGACTTTTATGCCAGTGATCTTCCAAAGCACTTTGTATCCAGTAAGCACTCCCCTCATTGCCATCTAGCAGAACCCTGTTGCTGAGTGCAGCTGTCACTAGCAGGGGGCAGCAAAGCATGTTGTCCCCTGCTGACCCTCGAAACTATACCATGGTGAGCGTTGCTCTTCTGGTTGTGCTCCCTTTTTAGATTCCCAACAGCTGGGCTAGAGTCCTAAACCAGGGCCATGTGTTGTTAGCCCGCCGTGATTTGGGTAGAGAAGCTCTAGCACTGGCTCAGCCCTTGTACGTACACGCTGTCCGACAGCCTGTAGCTGTGCTGTGACATTCTCCATGCTAGGTCAGCCTCAGCCCCAATCCCAGCAAACTTTAGCGTTACTCTTTGAGGATGTTGGCGAGTTGAAGGCATGAAGACTTCAATCGTCTCAGTTGGCAATTTAAATGTCACAGTGGCTATACAAGGCTACACAAAGCAGCCCTGTGCAGTTCCCTGCTTCAGTTCCTTCACAACATTGAATGTTTTTATGGCTCAGGTGTCAAATTAGACTTTGTTCCCCCAATCTGAGCAAGACCTCTCCTTTTATGCCCCTGTCAGCTGACCTTCCTCAGATAGTGGCTAGATGAGCAGCACCTGAGTTATCAAATCATTTTAGCTGTCAGTAGTAATACCTTCTTTTTCCTCCTTAGACAGGTTATCATCAAAGTTTAATAATCCTCCAGCACAAGCTTTCACCGGTTGCAAGGAAGTCTCCTGATGTATCTGACTTGCAGCTTAATATGAAAGTAACAAAGGTGTAGTGAGGGTACAGCACAGTCTAATAAAAGTAGTACTCAGAAAACAAAATGAGGCTTGTTGCTTAACCACACAGTAGCCTGACATTAATCTGTCAGAGCAGCCACCGCAAATAACACAGGAATGGGGACAAATGTGCTTTTTAAACACTCCTTAGTGGAACTGCATTAATTTGAATGAGCAGTACTGAATCAGAGAAAAGGGTAGGCTGTTAAATATAAGCATTATTTCTTTTTATGCTTCATGAATTCTCCTTCAAAACTTTTGAGTTTTGACTATTTTGAGAGCTCTTATGTGAAACCAGTAGACCAGAAGCCAGTGATCACACACGCGGGTTCACTGCACCCGCCAGTATACATCCAACACTTGGAAAAAACACTATAGCTTTTTTTTTTAATTTCATATAAAAGTGCCTAATAAAGCAGACGCCTGTTTTTATACGTTACAGCGGAGGTCTTCGCGACCCCCGGCTCCGAGGCCGCGGCAAGCTCCGCTCCCGCGCCCCGCCGGCCTCAGCTGACAGGCCGGCCGGGCGCGCAGCGGGGCGGCTGGATCACCCGGCGACGGCGTGACGGGGTAGCCAGGCGGGCCTAAAACTTAGACTTAGCCCGAGAGCCGGGACGAGCTCGGGAGCTGGGCGAAGCCGAGCCCGGCCGGGCGGGAGACGGCTGAGGGGCGCCGGGCCGCCCCCGCCAANCCCCGTGAGGTACCGGCGGCCTCCCGCCCTTCCGCCGGGTGGCTCCCTCACCAGAATAACGTATTTGAGAGCTTCTTTTTTCCCTTCTCCGCTGTTTGCAAGCAGCCTGTGAGCAGCGGGGCGCTTTCCACTAAATAAATGCCCCTAAGTAGATTTATTGCTGTAAATAAATAACATTATTTGCAAGAGTGGGTTGACTAGTGATCACCCGCACAGCAGGTCTTTCATCTGGCTGCCCCTAAGCCACCTGCGCCACTGTCATGTCCAGTGCCATCTCGACTGCCACAGCCCAGAGCCCCGCTCACTCCGCGGCTGCTCTTCTTGCAGTGGGTGGCTTGCCAGCTTTTGGTCTTATTTGTTAGGGCATATGTATTACAAAAATAAAAAATGAGGCTCATCTACGGGCCAGGCAATGTCCTCTTGCCATGGATGCAGCACCTGGGCTGGATGTGCCAGCTGTCACCTCCGCTGCCACTGCGCGGGTCGCCGCCTCCTTAGAGAAAACGAGGCTCTGTGCTTTGCGCAGCTGGAATTGCTGGCTGGCCCCCTGCTTTGTCTGGGGTTTGTTGTCACTGAAGGAGCCTCACTGCGCTGTAGCAGTCACCTTTTGTCACAAAAGCACTTTGGGTTCAGTCTCATTGAAACTGGTGGCAAAATTCCCACATTCTTCAGCACAGACAAAGCAAATCCTGAGTCCATAAAAAATGCACTGTGTGCATGAGACATGCAAGTATGGGGGCAGTGGGGGGGTGGGTGGGGTGGAATAGTGGTCTTAAACCAGCCATGTACAAATTGAAGAGCAGCCCCAGAGAGGTGAGGTATTCGAAAACCCTCCTCTGCTTTCCTCCATTCATTCTCACTCGCTGAAGAAATGTAAATGTTATCAAATTCAACAGGTATCCTCTGGAGACAACAGATACAGCTCTGAGCTGGTATCAGGCAACCAAATGATGGGAGAACGAGGCTAAGATTAGTGCTGGGGGGAGATACCTACCTAAAGAGCAAAGGGAGAAGAAGGTTAAGCCCTGAAGAGTGGCTCACTGCCATGGCAACATATCTCCTTCTCCTCCTTCATATTTTGGGATTTGTTTTAGGGGATATTTGAACGGCATAACAGAAATCTAACAAAGAAGCCCACACGTATAGCGGAGCTGAAGGATTAGATAGATAGCACAGCAGTGACTTCTGGTGCGGCTGTAATTTAATTCTTTCAAGCTCTGCAGCAAAAGAATATGTGATGGGTTTCTTCCCTCTGCCTTTTCATGCACATGATGAATGAAAAAGGCCTGAGGGTTGGGGTATTTTTATATTTTAACATGAATGGTTTAGGAATGCTGGTCTTTTCCACTAACAGGCTTGGGAATCAAGTGAGCTGCTGGCAGCACCAGAGCAGAGCAACTGAGAGCTGAGTCCAGACATCAAACTACACTAAACTCTACTTCACAGTTTGCAGGAGCAATGACTAGCGAAAGGGTGAGAGGAGGTAATCGGTATTTCTTACATTTTCTAAGAGAGCAGATACTGTACTTCAGCTGTGTTGCAAATCTTAGGGCCTTTTTCCTACCAGGTAAAAAGAAGCAAAAAAGGTCAACAAGCCTCTCTTAATCTGTCTGTGAGAAGCTTGTTGATACTCCCTATTCCCAGCAATTACAGCCTTTATGTGCCTTTCAAGACTAGGTAGAGAGCAACTCAAAGGTTATTTGTGCCACCAACTTACTTTTCCTCTCCTGGTTAACTCCTGGAGAGTCACCCATCAGAAAGGAAAGCAGTGCCTCATACCTTTTGACAAGCCCTGCTGCCACCAGAGAGTCTATTTCCAATACTGAAGTAATGAAGTTGGGCCAAATCCTTTAGCCCTCCAGGAAGAAATCCACTGCCATCTGTGAGGCTTTAAGGAGTTGTCCACTCTTCTTTTTGGATCTTTCAGTAAAAAAGACAGGAGCTAAGCAGATATGCCTCAGGTTTTTTCCTGGGTCTCCCTTTTTTGTCCCCCCAGGGAAACAGAGGCACCATTTCCTTCCCTTCCCTCCTCCCCACTCTGTGCTGCCCAAGCCTGCCCTGCCCTCCATGGGGACCTCTGTTTCGCACTCTTTGGTTTATCCACTACAGAGCACCAGACTTCTTTACTGTCCTATCCAATACTTTATGAAGGCTGATGCAAGATCCCTCTTCCACAACATGTTTTTTTTGAGCTTAAAATTAAATATGCCCTTTACATCCCCTTGAAGTTAAGCTCACGCTCAATGCACGTGACACAGCATCTCTGAAAAGCACAACCAAGCTGTACATACAAACTGTGCCTTTAGGAAAAGCGGTCTCAGGCTCAGAAGCTCTGTGCATTGGCTGCTAACAGGCATCCAGCCCTTCTAACCTGTAGTATGAGAGGGACCTCTGGGGACTCGTTCCAAAGCCAGACTCTTGTTCTGTATCTGGTCCAGGCACAGCTGCACTCTCAGTCCTTCACAATCATAAGCCAGTCTTCCACATGGTTTTGCAGTGCTGCCTCTTTATTGCAATTGTCATTATTTTCTTTTGGGTTGCCTGTTTGTTCCTGAGCACTGAAGAGCCTCAGATTCTGTAATCAGAAGAAACGCAGCCCTTTCTAAAACCAGAAGGTAAAGTTCTTGGGCTCTCTCTTGCTTCCTTTTGCTGCAGCTTTAACAAACAGCAGCTCAAGGATAATGCTGCTCCTGGCTTCTAATAGACTTCGCTCAGTAACTAAATATTTAGAAAACATTTCCCTCCTGGCCATCCCTCACCCTCTGCATTACTGAAAATAATAATTTGTCTTTTTTGTTCCTATATGCTAGTGTAATACTGCCATGTTTGCATTGTGTGTGGACAGAGTTTCTGCAGTATGCAAATACAGTTATCAAAACTCATTTCTTTTTTGAGTACACACCATAACATTTAATTAAAGTTCTGTTTTACGATATTTGCTGCATTTGCAAATCTTAGTTTTCTGGGTTAAATTGCCTGACAAGATTGCTAAAACTATCTAGAACTGTCTTACCAACCCTTGTATGAGCTTGTTTTAAACAGGATAATTCTGTCTTCTATAATTAGTGCCTGTACATGGGCAGCTTTCTTCTGTGGAGACCTGCTGTCAGACCAGACAACAATGATTATAGAGTATACTATATATATCACTAGAGGTGATACTGCTGCTGTACTTCCTGAAGAGAGGGAGACTGGGACAGGAGACATGTTCTGTATGAAAGACTCTTTGTACAGGGGATGGTACAAACTGAAGAAAACAGCAGTGTACTGCTCGGGTGTGTGGCTCGGGAATTTTTATTTGGCTGTAGCTGAAATGTAGTGACAAGGTTTAGTACAGAAGATATTGCTTCCTGATAGTTGTCCGTGTAAAAAAGACTTTGGGAGCCAGGACAAGAAGATGGGAGCTTATTAAGGTATCTCAGTCTCTGAGGACCTCACAACTGCTTTTTCCACATTTATTCTCTGCTCTTTCCATCTCCATGTAATGTCTCTGAAACGGGGGATTGCAATTACCCCCATTTTATCCATCACAAAATCCAGGTGCAGAGACTGATACCTAGGTTCTCAAAGTCACCCAGAAGCCTACATCCCACTGATATAAATGAGAAGGAAATGTGAAAAAAGACCCTATAACTAAACCTAAATGAATTGTTGCAGACAGTGAAAATCCACACAGATGGTGATATCACACAGCCTTTCACTACGGACCCAGTGCTTTACCAAGCGGGCCACGACTGATTTGTAACTGCATTTTAGCAGGACTCTGAAACTGTAGACATGTTAAAGAACAGTGATCAGAATGAATAGTTCTGAGCTGTCCAAGGAGCATGATAATAACAAACTGCTGCTCATCACTTTCTGAAGGTAATTTTTTTCAGAGGCCACCCATGGAATTCTGTGAAACTCTTGGGTGACTCACTTCTAGCAGCCAGCAGCTGAAACCTCCAAAAGACTCAGCTCTCGAGGATGCCTTTCTTGTACTAGCTGAGGCATAAATACAGCTTAACATTTGCCTTACCTGAATTACTGCATTGATACACAGTTGTCTACAGATTCTGTCAACTTCTTACCCTTTCCCTCAATTACTACCAGTGTTGAATGTCAGACACTGACTCAACAAAGTGGAGTGTCTAAGGTTTTATGTCCTGATGCAAAGCTATGGCTTCAGATCATACCAACTAGAAAGTACTTAACCAAGAGGCATTTCATTAGACAGCAGGCTGTGCTTTCAGGAACTGAACCAGCAGCAGCAGCTAGACTCTAGGAGTGAAGGCAGCTTTCCCTCCTATCTCTGGCACCTCAGGTAGGATGAATTTGGATCACAAAGCTTGGAAGAACATTTGGTCTATTTGGTCACCATGTCTGCCACACACAACCTCTTTCATAACCATGGTATTTAACTACTGGCATACATGGTCATCCACACAGACACTGGGACACATGACCCCTGCATTTTCTTCTTCTCCTGGAGAGAAGTGGACAGGCTGCAAGTGAGATATTAATTGAAACTTGTTACTCTTGACAGATATTAGCAGAGTTCTTAATCACTCAAGATGGCCAGAATACTCACCACCTGAGTTGAGAAACCACATCCTTCAACAACAATCTGCTTTCTTGCAGATTGCTTTCTTCTACATTTGCATAATTCTAGCAGGATAACATGGGGTGAGCATCTGGGGCTTAAAAGAAAGAGCCACATTGCTGTCTGCCATGACTTTCTTCAGCTAATGCAAAAGAAGCATATGAGACCCATAATCCTTTTTCCTACAGTTAAACGGGCTGTGGACAGTAGGGTAGTGACTACCTGTGAGCAGCACACAGCCACAGGTAGAACAGCTGACTTCAGAGAGGACAAGTCACAGGCTATAAGTAAACTCTCGGAGTAGGCGGAACAGCCACTGAAGATCCACTCTGAACTTTCCTTGTATGTATAGCGTATATGGGCTACATGGGCTGACCTTGACTTTTGGGACTGTCTTTTGTTAGTGAAAAGGCAATGAAAGTGCACGTATCATTTCTCTGGGAATTATGAAGCAATGAGATAATAAAGTTCTGGTTTGTCCTACCCATTCGTGGCAGTGCTGATGTCTCCCTAACACAAAGGGCAAGGCCAAAAGCTTTTTCTCTGCCCACAAAGAGGGACACCACATTTGCATTTCAATACAAAATTTAGAACATCTACTCACCACAAGGAAAATAACTGTCTGATTATATCACAGGGATTACAAGTTTAGTATCTTTGCTCTTCCCCTGCGTACGATATATAAGGCAGTACTGCATTCTCAAGGGCAAACCAGGAAGGAACTAAAGCTGATTTACCTGTGTTTTATAATCCCAACACTCAGCAATGAGTTTTCAATGGGCAACAGTCCCTGGGAAATGAGTCCAGCAGACAACTTGTCTGTCCTACCACAGTCTACTACTTTGTTCCTGAAGCCTTTGCACATGTGACCCCTGTTCATCAGAAACACCATAAATTAAATAGTTCAGTGTATTCTTTTGCTGCCATATTTTCTGTGCTCTAGGGGGGTATCAGAAATGCTGAACTTTATTTATTGCTCAGGATCAGAAAGGTAAAGAAATCCTAGTGTTGGACACAGTATTCAAAGGCATGAGATTTATGAAGTTGAGGGCTTTTTGCAAGAGTATGACAAATTCTATGTTTAAACAGATGACTCCCACCACACAGAAGCAGAAATATAACATGTCTTTTGTTCAGAGATTTACCATGTTTAATTATTCATTTTTTCATTAGCTTAACCATGTATTCAGATAAATAAAGTAATAAACAAAAGTGTTCAAAGTGAGGCAATATTGTCTTTATGTTATTTTTAAATTGTGATCAGGTATCTGTGGGACATGGAAAACTAAAAATCAAACAAAGTACATAATCTTTGCTTCTTTAATAAAATTTAGCGCCAAATTCTGCTCTCAGGTAAATTTCTATAAAGCATTGTCCATGAGGGCATTACAACACAAGGACATATTTCTGGGTTTAAAAAGTGCAAAATATCAGGAGTTGTTCTCATGTCTTAAAGGCTCAGCACACACCAAATGGAGAGCTGGTGTCTGGCTCTAACACATACCGCCCCGCTGACCTAGTGCAAGCAGACGCAGCATCGCTCAACTCCAATAAGCACAATAGACCCAACCTCAGAGGTGACGCTTTTATTTTTAGCTTCATAGGTGTTAATCTGCTCTCTTTTCAT
>VZTV01096653.1:0-16585 GCA_013400875.1 Anhinga rufa | reverse complement strand
TGGTTGGTGATTGCCCAGCTCTATGGGAGTGTAATTGCTTGATTAAATTGCTGTCTGAAACAAATTTGGATGAACTGTGTGCTTCCTCTGAGCAGAAGCTGGCATGAAGGGTTTTAGAGATATTGGACTAGCATTTTGCCATTGTTGATAGCATCAGTTATTTCTGAATGCTATTAAATTCCAAACTAAGACATATCTTACACTGTGGGACAGAGCAAGGTTGCTAGGCACCCTGGAAATTTACTTTATTGGTGTGCACATCACAGGATCATCTGGGGGTATCATTTCCAAAGGAAACAGCAAATTAACAAACTCCAGATCAGTCAGAGAGATTAAATTCCCAGTGCTTCTTCACCCTTATTTTATCTGAGAGAGTGAATTTTAGTAAACACCGAGAGTGATTCAGCACTGGGCATTGGCTTTCTGAGTGAGTTACACTCTGAAATGAAAAAAAAGGCTCCCCCTCAAAAGTATAGTCTTCAAATGAAATTTCAAAAATAACAAGAAGAGTTCAAGATGGAGAAACCTTGTTTAGGTAGGGAAGCACAAACTAGCTGTGAGGGTAACTTTTACTTGAGTCATCCCTAACACTAGTTACTCACAGTGTGATGCAGTGAATGCAGTTCAGCATTGGCTCCGGCAGCAGTGATATTTCTGGCAGGGCGGCATTCTCCTCTTTTAACTCTGAGCAACTCTTTCTGCACCAGGGGCAGTGCTTATGGGTGTTGGCTGGTGGAGATCTCAACATAAAAATTTCTAATATATATTCCCATATTATTTTTTAGTATTTCTTTACTGTGTGTATGCATACATGTGTATGTGCCGAAGAACCCAACAGAGGCTTAAAAGAGCAGAACTAAACAAAATAAACACAGTATAGGTTATCCAGGGTAATATATTTATTTGTTACCTATGGGAAAACAGGAAAGAAATGGCTACTACCTTGTAATTGATCTTTTATGATTCTTTGAAGGGTCCCTTCTCATGACTCAAGTATTTTTTTGCAAGCTTGGGGATAACCAGGAAAAGTCCTGCTGAGGGATACTGAGCAGGCACATGAATGCATGGGAACTCTCTGATGCACTAGCAAATTGTGTATATATGGAAAATTGATATATTTCAGAAAAATTGTTGCCTGTTATAACAGGCTTTTATGAAGTTTGTAGTTGCTTTTGTAAATCAGGGGTAAACCACTGTTGTGTTATGCTTTTCTTGTATGTCACCATCAAGAAAGAAATACAAAGATTCTAGAGACATTTATAAATTTCTGCTGTGGATGGACCCCACTGTCCCCAGGGTAAGAGCTGCTCTGTTTATAGCATGTGCTTTTCAAATTTTGTCAGTGCGAAGAGGCTTCTACCACCTCTTGATTTCAGACCTTTATAAAAATACATAAAAGGCAAGAGAAAAGTTTAAGAGAGCATTGTTTGTTATCACTTCATTTTTTTTTTTAGGACAATTGTCCTTCACATGAAGGACTACTTTTTATACTTTTGATGAGGCCTTTGGGAGATTCACTGCAGTGCACGTAGCATGTACCTAGCATATGAGCAATGCAAACAGCAGAGCCTGAAGAGGAGACTGGAGCTGGAAGTATTCAAGCTTGCCTCTCCATTTGTTGCAGTATTTCCATGGCAACCTGGTGCTATAAAAAGATTCTTGCTAAATATATTGCTTGTGCTCTTGCTTTATATTTTCTCTTCTAGTTATCAATTACTAAAAAAAATACTCTACCATGATGTTTTATTTATTTACACTTATGCAAGTGGCTTTGTATTTATTTTGTTATTATTAGCAGCATCAATTTTAACTGTTCACATTACCAGAGAAGATAGAAAGGTAAATGATGAGTCACTGTGGCAAATAAAAATGTAAACTCTGCCAATGAAAGAAAAAAAAGTCAAGGTGAATATGTGTATCAGTAAGTATCAGACACAGATGTTTTTGTTCATACAGATTTCTTTTTCATGCCTAGTCCACCATTTGCTGTTAGCTGTCCTATACGATCCCGGCTTAGCTTCTGTTCAGATACAGCAAGACAAATCAGATGTGGCAGAGAGTTTCCCCTTTTAGTGCTCTGTACTGCATGTGAGAGTCTGGGTGCTTCCAGGCAGGCAGCGAACAGTGGCAGTGTAAGCCAGAAATGACACTTCAACTGAAGTTCAAGGAGTGCCATTCAACTGTGTTCTTTATCTGCTAACGAAACAGCTCCGCTGGTGTGCCAAGGGTTAGCTAATGAACAACCAGTGCTTAGCCGGGGAGCATCCAACCCTTCTCAACCATCAGACACCACCACGTGCTGGGGATGAAAATTATTTAACCAAAAAAAAGAAGACTGGATTGCAGCTGGAGTCCCACTCTGCAATGGGTGGCAGCCAAACCCATCACAGGCATAGGACACAGCTCCCCTTTCTCTCATGTAAATTGTCAGTGCAGTGCATGCATGACTCAACTAAGCTGATATAGAGAGACTAGTTACAGGGCCCATCACCTGCCTTTTTGCCTCATATAACTGAATCTGGGATGCTGGTTACAAATTTCTTCCCTACTTTGCATGCAAAGGAGATGACATACATGAATCAGCAAGGCAGGCTCCACTACCTGGGTTATTCTACAGCTGAGTAACTATGCAACACAGGCAGGGAATGATGATACTACTAGCATCAGCAAAATGACCACTCACCTATCAGCTGAAAGACAAAAACCGGGTCCCTCTAGTACCAACAGTCAAAGGGCAGCTGGAAAGGAAAGGTCCAAAGTTTCATAACCTATGAAGGGGAAGGGAATAGCATGAGAAACTTGGGCAGCACTGCTCTACTGTGACTAGGTACCTTGGCCCTTCATTTGTTTGAAGAATTAATTGGGAGCTTATCAACTCTGTGCCAAAGAAAAGAACATATATTCCACTGAAAGAAATTCTGTGTGTGTGTGTGTATACATCACCATGATTTTTAAAAATTCACATGGAACTGGAAAAGTAATGAAAAATTAGACAAAGCTGCATGGAATATGAGCCCTAAAAGGATGAAGAAGGACTCTTCAATTTCATGCCAGACATTGTATTCCTTAATAATGGAACAAATATTAACAAACTATGTTGTAAAAGTTTGATTAAGAGAAGATAATGAGAATGTCCCAAAAGTCTTCCCACAGATTTCTTCAGCTTTGAGTAGGGCCTAGATATTTAGAGAACATGGCAGTACAGCTTAAACAGTGGAATTCACACTAATAATAATATACAGTAACAATAACAGTATTATTCATTATTCTTTTTAACCAAGTCCCCTGCCATCCATTCTTCTGCAAGAGCATAAAACCATGACGTAGATAGATAATCAACCATCTATTACAAACAATTAATAAGATAAGTTGCAATTAACATTGTGTAAATAATCTCCAGACTCAGAAACTGAACTGTTTTTGTCAAACTATTGGCTGAAAAAGGGAAAACACTCCTGAGCAAAAATAGCATTAAAATAAGGACTGGTTTGTGAATGATTCAAGAAAAGTAGCTTGAGAAAATTTTTCTCATCCTTCAGTCATGCTTGGCATTTGTAGGAGAAACAAAGTTTTGTCAAGATGTTGGACCTACAGATGTGTTCTGGTTTAGACATTTTGATTGCATGTATTCCCTTACTATTTAAAATGCCAGAAAACTATTTTTCCTTTGTGTTGCCAGGGTTCTTCTGGAACTTGTTGCCTTTTCAGGGGCCTCCTGGGGCTCTGTCCCATACCTGGAGCACATTACTTTTCTAGTAGGTTTGCTGTGGGAATGAGCTGTGCTCCTAGTAACCATCCGCAGTGTTCAAACCTGCACTTCTCAGTATGTCACTGAATCAAGTCTGGCTCTTCAGCAGCTGTCATGTGTAGTGAAATATTTAGCTTTTCGTCAGTGTGCAGTGGGGATCTGTCAGACATCTCACTTCATTCAACCACTGAAACAGTCTATTCACTTACATACGCAGCAGAAAATGAATGTTTGAGATCACTATGGAAATGCAAAGTATGTTGTAAAATCTGGCAAGATTACTTTACCGTAAGGCCCTGATCCAGCAATGTACTTCAGAACATGATTCAGTAGTACCCATGCCAAGTGATTAATACGGGCCTAAAGTTAGCCAGCCAAATGTTTAGATAGTTTTTTCAATCAGTCTCAGAAAGTTTCTTTTCTGATGACATATTTCAGCCAGGTGAAGTAATTCAGTTTTAAACCTAATGTTGAAGCATTTCCAACCAAAATAATGGCCAAGTTTAACTCATGCATTTTGAATATCCACTAATTTTAAATTGCTTCACTCCACACTAGCAGATAAAATCGAAAAAAATATTCCTAATAAAAGTCTCATTGGACATGAAAGAGATGACAGTCAGTGTCTATCAGCAGAAATAAAATCCTGCAGACAACTGACTTAAAGAAAATAATTAGTAAGGTAATTAGTGTGATCAAATGTCCATCTAAACTTGTTTTTCACAGGACGATATAATATGCAAAGGTCTTTTTATTCTTCTTGCTTTAATTTAAAGGATAATATTATGTAAAACCACAATTACTTTACTGGAAAGAAAAATACATAAATGAATGCCCTGCAATGAATGCTAGCAATGGTCAATGATAGGGGTAAGAGATCTGCAATCTTGGGGTAACCCCTGCTCTAACAAAGGGAGCTGGGATAGATATTATGCACAGTCTTGCCCCCATCATGTCCCACAGGTTTTAGAAGAATATAAAGATGAGACGAGCCTTTACTCACTCCCTGTGTTCTACTTTCATGCTAGGGCACCTTGGCTTCCTAATATAAAATTTCCTTACTGTGCTAGAGTCCTAACAGGCTCAGAGATTGCATTCAAGTGAAGAAGAACTAGTGAGGAATGCGGTCTCAGGGATAAAGTAGGACCCAGCCATGGCAGTTGCTAGCCTCTCTGAAACTGGGACTTGCTACAGCATAGCATCACCCCAGACTCTTCTCATGTATGAAGAAGGTATTGCAGCCTCACAGCAGCTCTGGGTAACAGGAGGAAGCCCTGCAGCTGGGGTGACCCTCTCAGGGCCATTCCCTTGCTGTCCTCTGCTGCTGGAATAGCAAAAATCAACCAAAGCAGAAGACTTGGCCTTTTAAGGGTACCGCTAGTTTTGGTGTCAGTGGTATCCATCCAATTAGTCTTTCACAAAACAGATTGCTGCTTTGCATTCTCTGAAATTCATACAGTCTTAAGAGCAGTACTACCAAATTAGCAGAAAAAAGACAGATAAAAGTGATTTTTACCATAAGTGGCTTGTATTAAGTGTGTTTCACTGTCAAAAGAGAGTAATTTATCCTGTTTTATGTAAGAACAAACTAGGACAATTACTTTCTTCAGCCTTTACTGTAGCGTTTCTAAACCAAATATGTACTACACAAGTAATAGTGAATTTTCAACAGATACTGACTGAGGAAGACTGAAGACTTTACATCCCTGGAGTAAATTCCACACCAGTATAATTTACTTCCACAAATTAACTGTATGGTGAAAGACGTGCAGTAAGAAATACAAATCTTCTAAATAAGAACTCAGCATTTTTTAATCAAATGTGTGCAACAATAATATCTTGTGGAGAGGTGACATTGGGTCCTCCACTGTGTCAAGGCAGATGAGCCAGTTTGTTACAGCTGACAGTAGGGCCTCCAACAACATGTTGATGTGTGGCTGGGAATTCTCCCAGCTTTAGTAATCCAAACCTTAAGCTTCCAACATGAGTAAATGAAAGAGAGAGAGAGAGAGAGAGACATATGCTTTTCCTGAGTGATTCATGCCACCTGAAGACAAATAGGATGAATTGCCCTTCGATGTACTTCTCTTTCTCCTTGGCTACATATGGAGTCAGCTACCTGACCTCTAGGTGCCCAACTGCACTGCTGTGCCATCAGGATCATAGCAATGATTCTGAGAGGCTTTTTTTTCAGACTTAATCACTCCCTGGCTAGGACTGGAACTGGTTTATTTAGTTAATTTTTTAATATTATTGTAATTTAGTAGCAAAGACCATATATTTGTAAGTAAAGATTAACGGCATGGTATTTGTGCCTTTTCATTTAAAGCATTGCCAAAACTTCAGTTAGCGGAATAATAACTCTGCAAGATTTGTTGTCCTTCAGCTCCTACGGAAGCAGCATGTGCAGTGTGACAGCTCCATTAAAAAGTGCCAAATTGAATCATTATTACCATAAACTACCCACACCCCCAGTTTAAAAGCATATTTAAAGTTATTCAGGCCAAGGTAGTAAAATTAGGGGTTGACCTCTGTTGAAACTTTGGTTGCATTAGGTAACAATAATATGTTTTAAAGCACTAAGTTTAAAACAAATATGTTGAACCGGAAAATGGGCATTTTCTGTCTCGGCTTTTCCCTCAATTATAATTTACATGTATTCATTAAAAGTCATTTGTCTTTCTCAGCAGCTGATCATCTGGAGTGGCTTTGCTGCAAAAGTGATTCTTCAACATTGTTATTAAAAAAATACCAATAATTAAAAGTGGCCCTCAATGATCACGCAGTATCTGTGGCATGCAGTATTCAACAGTCACCACCAAATGGTCTTCTGCATCAACTGGTTTGTATCAGTCATTCCTCAGGGACTCTGTGGGGTTATACAATTTAAAATTTATTCTAAGTAAAATCAGAGCCCACTTAAATGCCCAGCTGTCCCTTATCTCCCTTTCTTATTGGAAAAACAAATCCAAAGATATGTGCTGTCAAGCAGGTGTATGTGGTGTAAGCAGGACTTGATGCTCAGTATACATAATGTCTGAATTTGAATGTACCTTAGTGTCTCAGAGTTTGCAGCTAGCAGTTCAGACAGGGACAGGATCAATTTATTGTGATAAAAGTAGTATTTATCCAGGGTTTTTTAAAATAAGATTTTATTTATCCATCAAATACTCCCATTTGATATTGGAAGCACCTTGAGTTAAGATTCTGATTTGTAAAGCATGTTTAACCACTTCTGCAATATGTCTTGCACTGAGCTGAGGAGCCTGTGGGAATTCTCTTCTGTTCATCCTTTGAATTTTTACAACTCAGAATAAAATAAGCCTGTCTAACATTACAATTTCCAAAATGCCTCATGCCAGAGGCTCTGAAAAGATGCAATCATCCTTCTTTCTTTTTCAGCCAGACTAGAACAATAAGCACAAGTTGACATTAATGCAATGCACATTTTCAAATATTTACAATGTTTTTTACTAAACCTGCTGTGTTCAGTGTAAGCTTTGGAGTAGCTCCTTCTGCTCCTAAAACAAGAGGGGGGGCAAGCCTTGTTGCACTATGGAGTCTGCACTGTCATGGTGGCTGTTCAAAAGAGATACAGAACTAAATATCACATCTTCTTGAGGGGTATGTTTTGGAAAAGTTCTGGCCATCATCAGAAAAGTAAGAAACTATCCTCTGTTGTTTTTTTTTCAGAACTTGAGGACTGATGATTGTACTCTGTACTCTGTATTTCAAAACCTATTCCCTGCATCTTGAAGGACAGGAATCAACCTGACATCTTCAAGATAGATGTGCATGGATTTAGCACTTGAAGATAGTTTAAAGTCTCAAAACTCTTCTCAGTAAAAGTAAGAGCATTATTTTTTATTCTTATTCTTACTATTGATACCTGGTGTGTTTCTGTGCATTCAGTTATAAGTAAATGTATCGTGTTTTATATGTCTCCAAAGAGTGTCTTCTCCTGGTGTTGGTAGGTCTGACACATTACCAGAAACCTTTCTTTCATCTTTCAGAGGCCTCTTGTTTTTCCCTTGTTTGTGGCTACAGCAGACCACATCCCCCTGCCCTCTCTGAAGCTGGCTGGTGCACAGCTGCGGCGCTGAGCTCTTCTGCACAGCCGGGACACAAACCCGGCACAGCACTGCTGCAGCAGCGTTAATAAGGTGCCACCTTCTGATTGCTTGAAGATGTGCAACCCACACTGCTAGTTTCTAAAGTCCCCTGAACAGACAAGCCACAGGCCAAACGATATTGTTTGCTTACCTGGAAAAAATCACGGGATCTTCAGTGACAGGAGCATCTAGATTAGGATAGTGAGGAAACTGCCTTTAGATGCAAGACTGTTCAGAAAAAAACTAAACCAAACCAAACCAAAACAAAAAACCTGACACAATTTTGGGTTATATTTAAAAGATTCATGAGCACTTATAGGATCCTCAAGTTTCAGAAATATTTCCAAAGTCCCATATGAATTTATAGCTTTGTTATTTTTGCTGAATCAGCCTAAGTTTGAGATTATTGAATTTTTAATGTATGTTTCCTTTCTGACTTGTTTTCTATTTTGATTTCATGAAACAACAGTGACTGAACAATAAAACTGTAGGACCATTCTCTACCAAAGGTGTTAAGATTTTGTCTTCTGTGTGGTCGGGATGAAGCTGTAGGAGGGGTTCTTGCTGGACATCACCTGTTTCTCAAGTAGAAGTTACTACATTCTGTTGTCCCTGTAAGCAAACTAATTTCATACAAATCCAGCTCCTGCATCAAGCCTCCCAAGGGCAAATGAATAACAGGAAAACTTTTGCATCAGTCTCTGTAGGCATGGGTAAGCCTTTAAAACAAGCCATGCATAAGGGCTTATTTGGAGCAAATTATATGGTGGTTTTGAGCTATTGGTATGTGCTAGAATTTGGTAAATTTTCAGATGCTTGGTGCTTACCTGAAAGTGCCAATAGTACAAATATGATACCAGGTATAAGCATTCTGATGAAAAAATAACAATAACTACAAACAAACACTACACACTTCTGAATACATCCAGCGTTTCAAGTTTGTTTTTGAAAGTGGCAGTTTCCATGCCTCATCCATTTCACAGGCTGTCTTTTAAAATAACCTTGACAGGAAATATTGTTTTCTGTCCTTCTCCTCCCAGGAAAGAAGGTTGCAGTTATATACACCTCTTGAGGGCTGTTCCCATATAGGGACTGTGGAAAGGGCCCTCTGTGTGGTTGTGGGGCATTTGGGGAAACACAGCTTTGCCACCGTGGGAGGAAAGTTGTTCAGCTCAGCAGTGCTAGGCATTTTTCAATGCCTTTCTCCATTCAGCAAGAAAGCAGTTGTCCTCCCCTGCCATTCCCAGAACTTCCTCTCATCTTGGCTCTCCAGAGTTTCTAGTTTGTGGTTTGGTGCTCTTGGCCATGTTAACATTTGCGGGTGTGTGGTTCATGAGGGCTGGTCAGCCCTGACAGCACCCTTTGCCTTCATTTATCATTCCAAATATCCGCAGAATCAAATATTTTTTTCTCAAGGTTATAGCTTATGGTATATCTGTGCATTTCACTAAGTCGTATTTGAGTTGATAGGGGCTTCTATAGAGTGCAGTGCCATGGGCTAATGTTTGTCCAAAGTGACATTTCTCTGTTTTTCAGTTTAACCTTTAGACTCCTTGTACGCATGCCAGTCACACACAGCTCACAGACACCCTCTTCACTTATTGTTCTCTGCCTTATTGTCTGTTCTATAAACCGACTGCTCTTAGAGAAGCCCAAAAGCACCAGCAAATGGATGTGCTCCATCCTGTGGCTACAAGCAGCATCTGGTGTATTTTAAAAAAACTGTAGAAGTGTCCTGCTGTTCTGTAAACACATACATCCCTCACAATGGAGAGCAGTGTGCCCTTTGGACCTATGTTCATCCCAAAGACATTGGCCATGGAATTCCTATTCTTTCATTCAATCAGTTAGCTCCCAAGTTCTTCCAGGTAAAATAATCATGTGTGAAGATATTGTTTCTAAAAGCAGGGAGCTGCACATAACACCATTCACTGTCCTCTAACAGCACTTCCAGCAAGAGTCCTCCTGTCATTCTGTGCTTGCAGAAAAATTCTCTTAGTCGCAGCTATAGAAATGCATTACAGTTTACAAAGAAATGTACATAGTACTGAATCTCTTTCAGTCTAGCTTTCTGGGGAAGCTCAGGTGCCCTAAGAATGTAGAGGACCTACTGGAATTACTGTATACCAAACCAGAGAATTTAATGGTTAAGGTTTTCCATAAAAATTGAAATGTTTCAGCCAATAAAAAGGAAAATAATTTTCTTTTTAGAAAAGCCTTCTTTGACAGTGAGTCTAGTTCATGTTTCAGGAGTATCAGTGTTCTGGCTCCCCAGCACAACAGACATTGAGCAGCAGTCCAACAAAGGGCCACAAAGACGGTTAAGGGACTGGAGCATCTCCTCTGTGAGGAAAGGCTGAGAGAGCTGGGACGGACTGTTCAGCCTGGACAAGAGAAGGCTCATGAGATCTTATCAGTGTACCAATATATGAATGGAGGGTGCAAAAAGGATGGAGCCAGGCTTTTTTCAGTGGTGTCCAGTGATAGGACAAGAGGCAATGGGCACAAACTGAAACACAGGAGGTTCCCTCTGAACCACTTCCCTCTGAAGCACTTTTTTGTTGTCCAGAGAGGTTGTGGAGTATCCAGCCTTGGAGATATTCAAAAGCCATCTGGAGATGGTCCTGGGCATCTGGCTCTTGGTGGCCCTGCTTGAGCAGGGGTGTTAGACCAGATGTCATCCAAAGTTCCCTTCCAACCTCAACCATTCTGTCATTCTGTGATCAATGAGACAATGTCTTGCATTTCAAAATGTATACTTTAAATCCTTTTTTCTATAGCTTATTATTGTCATTATTCAGCCTTTGTAGCCTGTCTATATCAAAGGGGTGGTTAAAATCAACTTAAGAGGTGTGAAGGGAACATTTATTCAGACAGAATATTTCATTCAAGTATACAAAGAAATGTCATTATAGGTTGCAAGAATCAGTCTGTTTCTGGAAAAAAAACCCAAACCAAACCCAACCAAACCAAACCAAACCAAAACAAAACACTGCCCTACCATCAATTTATATAAGCTCCACTTTTGTAAGAGATGTCCAAATGATTGGTGCCTGCTTTTAACGTGCAAATTGCTGGAACTGAGTTATGCCCGTATGAGGACACCAGTCTTTGAAACAGAGCTAAATCAATTGAAAGAAGCAGGTGGGCTTTCCTCATGAAAACAAGGAAGGTTCCGATGTACTCACATGTTTCAGAATAACAAATTTTTGTCATGATTATGCTACTCTGAAAAGGGAAAAAAGTCATGACCTCCAGAAATAGTATTCTATTATTTAGGCTAATAGGCTAACTCTGAAAATTACAGAGTTCCAGATGTGGAAGAGAATGAACAGAGTGCATTAAGAATTCCTTAATAAATATTGACATTTACAGTCTGCCCTTGAACATCAGTTACTTTTGACCTGGCCCATGTATCCTGATTATTTTCCTCCTCCTCTGTTTTGCATGCCTTTTAAGCATTCAAGCCTGCCCCAAGAACCTGCTTGCAAGTTCCTACTCAGTATCAAGGCAATATTAAACTTTTCTGAGTAAACCTGGTATTACTTTGTTCTTTATTGCAATCAAATCAATCTCAATAATTCCTGATCCCATAATCTTACGGGATTTTTAAGGAGGAAAAAGTAGTGGGGAATATTTGAGCCTTCATGTAAAATAATAGGTAGAAGACTACAGCCAATACTTGTGACATATTTGCAATTATGTTTAGCAACAAAGCAAAAAGTATGAAAGCCAGCCGGTATGCACATGATTAATAAATTACTCTGTCTCCTAGGGATGTAGTTATTATCAGAGCATGTCCTTCCTTCTACAGTCTAGTACATTAGCAATAGACTGAAATATACATGTACATTGCCAGTTGCCCTGCTGTTTGAGGGAAAGCTGCTAAGTTACCCAAAGAGGGTCTTTCCCTTCAGAGCTTACATTCTGTAATTGCTGCAAAAGGCTTGACTTAATGTTGTGGTTTAGCCCCAGCCAGCAACCAAACACCACGCAGGCGCTCGCTCACTCCCCCCACCCCTGTGGGATGGGGAAGAGAATTAGGAGAGCAAAAGTAAGAAAACTTGTGGGTTGAGACAGGAACAGTTTACTAATTAAAATGAAGTAGTAATAGTNTTCTTGTGCACCCGGCAGAGCATGAGAGGCTGGAAAAGTCCTTGACTAGTTCAGCACTGCCCAGCAACAACTAAAAACAGCAGTGTGTTATCAGTATTATTCTCATACTAAGTCCAAAACACAGCACTGCACCAGCTACAGTGAAGAAAATTAACTCTATCCCAGCTGAAACCATGACACTTAACCACCTTTCAATTGCACCTAAAATCTTAGGTGTTTGAAATGCTTCTGGAAAATGTGGGCTTTGTATCTGTGTGATCAATTTTTGGAAAGTAAAAGTCAAATCAGGAGACTTGGTCAAGTACTTTTTAAGCATACATCATTAAGAAATACATTTAAAAGAAAGTGGCCTTTGTTGGATACCTGTGGTACTCTTAGCTTTATAGCTCACATGATGCCTCTGTCTGACCAATTTGAAAAGAATCCTTTGGAAAAGGATTGAAAGAACATTTGAAAAAGCAATAGACCATTTCTGTAAATTTTTCGGTTATTCGAAAGTTAACTTGAATGACATACACATTTATGTGAAAGCTCCTCAAAAACTTCACAAAAAGAGCAGGGCAGAACCAAGATGTTAATTTTACAAAAATTTTTTAAAAATCAATTTGTTTATACTGACAAGTTCCATTAAAACGCTGACATTTTAAACAGCATTAAAAATTTTAATGAAATGCTATGATTTTTCAACAGCTTCCTACATATAAAACCCCACATAATGAGTACATGATTTTAATTAGAATCTGAGAAGCACTATTTAGTATTTTATTAACAAGAAGGAAGCTTTTGTTTCTTCATACTGACAAAGTTAGAATATGTGTAATTAGTCTCCCTCTAAATCACTCATCACACTGGCACACTGTTCTTGAAGGAGATCATAATCACCTCTGAAAAATTATTATTAAATCACCCTTTAACAAAATATATCATTATATTTTTAAGGTTTCACTGTGAATCTGCATTAATTTGTAAAGGTATTATCTTAACAGCTGTCTTTGACAGAACACATATTTGGTTCCTGGCAAACTGTGAAAATTGCAGACATTGTTGAAACTCCATGGCAGGGCAGCTACGGGCTCTGCCTGGGACTTCTGAATGCCAGCAGGTCACTTATATATTTGTATCATTGCAGGACCAGCCTAGTACATTTAGACCATCTCTGAAATGGTTAGATTCTATTCAAGCAAGGGACAGTGGGACAACTCTTATTTCAGCATAATTATAAATCACATAGAATTTCCTCCATTTATCACTTCTTTACTATGACTTTTAATAGAAATTGGCCCAGATGAACTTTATTTTATTATAAGCTTGGACTTTTTGTCCATATAATCATCATTTCTGCCTTTACTACTTATTGCTAGATACAGGTATTGAATGTTTTATTGGCTTACTATACTGTTACAGAGCAGCTTCTAAATTTTAAAAATAATTTTTATAACATGCTCATGCCGTGACTGTTTATCAAGTCAGTGTCTTTGAAAGAATTACCTTCCCACTGGTTTAAGAAGGCATCTCCTGCCCTCCCAGCTGCAAAGGTGTACCTGCCTTGTCATGTCCACTGTGATGCAAGATGACACAAGTCAGTTGAAACTAAGGCACTTACAGCAGAGTAATATTCAGGCTGAGGGCTGCTAAACTTGTTGCATCTGTTGCTGGCAGCCACGTGGGCTTACCTGAAATCACCATCCTTGACTAGGGTTTGCTTAAAAGTGTTGCTGTGAAACATTTCCACTTATGAAAAAAACCCACACATTTCTTTCATTCCCTCTTTGAGAGGCAAAACCAAGCTTAGACAAGTAGTGAGACATTATTTTTTCCTGAATCCAGTATCTGATATAGTCCCAGGAAAATATATTAGTCCTTGCCTATGTATTTACACTGAATTTGCTGTAAGTTGCATGGGATACCACCCAGATGAGAATAAAACCTGCATTAATTCTATGACAGTTTTTGCTTGTTGTCCCAGCACTGTCTGTACTGAGAGTATGGAGCAGCTGCTGGTTTTGCTTTCCAGCCTTGCTTTCTCCTTTCTAAACCACCAGTGGACTCCAAGTGGCAGCACAAGCACCGTTTGCAGAGCAGGTGGAAAGGTTTGGCATGAAAAGGTTCTGATTCAAATTACTTGGCCTTTTCTGTTCCTGAATGAAATTTGTGATGAAAACACAGCTGAAATTTTAAATTGCAATCCTCTTTAGAATTTTCTTCATGAATATTATTCTTAGAATCATCTGTGGCAGCTTTCATTTCTCAAAAGCATATTTTCTCACTGAAAAGCTATAGTTACTGAACTAAACTGAGCTAAACCTTATGATAAAGCTATTGCGAGGTTTCCATGTAAGTCAGAAAATAAATGGATTTAAAGCAATTTATCACAGATTATTTGGGTTAAATCATGCCCTTATTTTTTCAGCAAGCTCTAGTCATTTTACTGCGAAGTATAGGACTTTTTCTCTTCGCAGAAGTGCAAGATCAGCAGGGGATCCTTGGGTCCTGAAATCCTCCCATCTGCATTTCCAGGTACAATGGCATATATTCCCTTCCAAGGAAAAAAGCATTGATCCTGCATCCCCTTAAAACAGCCCAGACTAATAAGTCATGAAAACCAAAGAGCACTGAATGACAACGGTGGGACACGACAATCCCAGCTTCATGAACTGACGAAACACCTGTTTTGTGTTCAGATTGTTGGGGGTTAGGAAAGCGAATGACCAAGGGAAACAACAAGGAAGTAATATAAAATACATATATGGTAATATAAAGTAATATAAAACTGCTGGGCATGGCTGCCCTTTAGAAACAGACATCTGTAAGATTACAGGCTTTAACAATGTATTTGACACACTGAGAAAGGCACCCTGCATTTCAGATGCTTGTGTGTACTGGTTCATACACTATACACTCTCCTTCCTGAGCATAATTCTCCTTTTTTGCATTTTATTGACTCCCTTTCAAATACTCTGCAGGAGTCTGTACTCCTTCCTGAGGCAGATTTTGCTCTAAGTATCTCCTCTCATCCCCTTGCTATTATCACAAGCTACCGCAGATACAGAATTGCACATTTTCTCAAGTGCGTCTGTTCTTTCTCTGTTCTTTCTCTTTGGATGGGTATAAAATCTGGATGACAGATTAATTATTGTAAAGCATTGTCACCTCTCTCTTGTTTCTGTTAGAATCCAAAGAGACACATTTCATCCAGTTTTGCACACAGAAAATAAAACACCTTACATAAAAAACCAAGAAGGCTTTTACGTCCACTTAGAAGAGGCAAGCAACTCTTTCAGTTACAGAAAGAGAAACAAACAGGAGAAGAGCATCTGCTGAGGGACAACAACAGTAAAAGTATTTTACTCATTAGAACACAGAGAGAATACAATCTTTCCTTAGTAAAGACTTTAAAAGCAGCCTAAAAGCAGTGAAGATATTCAATTAACAATAAGAAACTTTCCTATTAAGAACTCAATTTCCGGTTCCTAATTCCAGGTGTTATGATATGACAAAATACATTTTTCTATAAAATTAATAATGTAGATGTGAAATCCTTACAATTTCAATGTGTTTTTTTTTGGCGGGAAGTAATATTAAGTCACCCTGCATGAGAGTTGAAAATATGAAGGCTAAACACAAGTAGTTTGAGTTATTTTTCCAGAAAGATACAATTTGCAGTCAAGTAGCCCTTAAATCAGGTTCATTAAATGAATTCATGTTCTGTTCATCCATTAAATGAATTAATGTGCTCTGTTTCACATGATGGACCTTTGCCTGCCTCTATTTGGGGTAGTCCATTCTGAGGGCTGTTCACTGAGCTAACCTCATGCACCATAATGAGCTTTTTTTCAGCTTCCAGCCCCAGGAAGATCTATCTAGGTTGCTTCCGACTCTTGCAGCTCTCTCTCTGGAGAATTTTCTATCTGGGATGCTCTTTCTCTGGATTAGTACTCAAACAAAGCCCAGGAAATAGACTGCAATGATTGGCTTTACCATCAGACTTCATTATATCAAAACTCCTTGTGACTTTAGTAAGTGGATTCCCTGAACCAAAACCGAAAAACTAAGATTTATATCTTAATTTCAAAACCCTTCATTAACTAACTTCATGGATCTGCAGATAAACTAATTCATCTTGCTAGCAGAGCAGAACAAATAATAAAAATTTGCCTTTCTGTGCATGCACGCTCCCAGAGCCCCTCTACACTCACTTTCAACAAAGAACCCCCAAAATGCAAAAATCAAACTTTCTATTGAAAATAGGTTTCTCTCTATTTCTGTGATTTAGGTCCTAAGCATATTGAATAGGTGTTATATTCTTGCAGCAGTTTTGGTGTGGATTCTAATCAAACCCCTTACATCATTTGAGTAAAACACACAAGTTGAGGGCTTTTTGAAATGCTGTAATGACAACTGGGGAGAATGAGGGACAAAAATCAATGAAACGGAAATGTTCAGTCCCATTAAAGACATGATAAACACAGCCTAATTTTCTGCATTTATACTAAACTAGTCATCTGCCTTACTCACGTCAGTAATTTTACATGGATTACAAGCAGAGCTTTCAGATTATTATCTTTCTCTTTTCAGACTGCAATAAAGTCAGAGAAGACAAAAAAAAAAA